>PVJH01038828.1:0-17084 GCA_004026705.1 Nesogale talazaci
GCTCTGAGTCGGCGTCGACTCCATGGCAGTGTTTGTTTGTTTGTTTTATGTGTTGTGTGAAAGACTCACGTGGTCCATTTACATCATGTTTCTGCCATGACAGCAGGGTCTTCTTGTATGGATTCAATGTACCCCGCATGTTCTATTTCCTTCTCTTCTTCCTTTTGGATTGGTTGTCTGTTTTTTGCTTCTTCTCATTCTATTCTCTGACCCCTCCTTTGTTAGTGATTACTCCAGGAACGAAAACATGCATTCCTAAACAATCGAAATTTAAAGTTCTTCAGGATATTTACTCTCTCCCTGGACCATGCAGGGTCTGTAGAAACTTTGAACTCTACCGACCTCCTCCCAACTTAGCGATGAGGAGCTCTGGTGGTGTCGTGGTGGGCTACAATCTGTGGGGCAGCCATCCTCAGGGTCGGCGGTTCAAAACCGCTCCAGCGCCCTGAGAGGAAGACTGGGCTTTCTCCTCCCATCCACGGTGACGGGCTCAGCAGCCCACAGCGGGGGACTACGAGCCAGCACTGGCTCGATGGCAGTGAGCCTGGTTTTGTTTTTTAACATACATAGGCAGAGGCTGTTGTTGTCCGGTGGCATCGAATCAGTTCTGTCCTAGGCACAGCAGAGCAAAACAATATCCGGTCCTGCGCCCTTCCCACAACTGGGTTTCTGTAGGAGCCTGGGGGTGCGGCCAGCATGTCCAGCCTTGCTGCTGAGGGTCTTCCTTGTTTTCCGTGCCCTTCCTTCCACTTTCCCAAGCCTGACGTCTTCCTCCAGGGCCTGGTCTTTCTCGGCACGTCCAAAACATGGGAGACGAAGTCTCGCCATCCTTTCCTCTTCGGAGTGTTCTGGCTGTACTTCTTCCAAGACAGATTTCTTGGTCCTTGTTTTTTTTCAACAGTTTTATCGGCATATATTTCACATATCCCACAAGTCAATAGGTCAGTCATCTCAAGAAGAATTGGACAGTCATCACCATAGAATATTTTCTTTATTCTTGAACATGTTATTAGCTCCCCCTGGTCCTCTTCCCCCACATGATAGATTTGTTCATTTTTTTTTTGGCAGTCCATGGTACTTTCAATCTCCTTTGTCACCACAATCATTCAAACACATCGATTCTTCTTTCCTTCTTCTTATTCAGTGTCCAACTTTGACATGCTTATGAGTGATTGGAAATATCCTGACTCGGGTCCGTCCCACCTTGGTCCTCAAAGTACCATCCTTGCTTTTTGACACTTTGAAGAGGTCTCGTGCAGCAGATTCACGCAGTGCAATGTGTCGTCTGATCTCCTGACTGCTGCACCCTTGAGTACTGATCGTGGGTCCAAGAAGGACAAAAGACATTATTATGGATTTTTAATTTAAAGTGTATTTTAACTCCATATGTTACAATTATTATGTACAGGCATTGCATTTCTTCTTGTACTTCATATCTTCCATCTGGGTCACACCCCTGGTAACACCTGTTATTATTTCCTATATTGAAGGTATTGATGCAGGACATGATCTCAATCCTAAAAAATCTCTGTGGAATGTGGCTTATTTAACCCCCAGGGTACAGACACTAAGGGGGTGGAAGATACCCTAGATAGACTGCCTTCTATCTTTCCATCAGGTAATGATATCTTCCCTAACCATCTTCAGTAGAATTTACAGAAGTAGAGAGCCCATCTCTGGATTGACATTTTTTTCATGGCCATCGAGTCAGTGCTGTCTCCCACATATACACTGGTCCGAATGGTATTATGTTGTCCATGAACTTTAAAGAGCCCCGTTGGGGCAATGGTGAAGTATGGTGGTTCAAAGCCGCCCAGGGCTCGCTGGGAGTAAGACGGGCAATCTGCTCCTGTAAAGACGGCGGTATAGAAAACCCAATGGAGCAGTCGTACTCTGTCACGTGGGATCACTGGGCAGCAAACAAGCCCAAACCACAACAATGCCTGAACTTTTATTTAACAAAAAATCACTTTGAGTCTTTGCACTGCGTTCTCATGCCACAAGAGTTCACTGTGGGTGGCCCCCTGTGCTCTTGCCCCAGATCCCCAACTGACCATGAGTCCAACCAATCTGCATAACCCCCAGGAGGCCTCCTTCTGTCTCATGACAGGCATGCCTGCTGCAAATGAGGCCTCTCTGTTTAGAATGGCTGAGGGAAGCGTGGCATCTGTCAAGCACAACCGGAGATGATCACACAAACCCTGGGGAAGCGGGCCAGATGCTTCAATACAAGATGGCATGGCTTGAAGGATAGCGCCATAGCATCAGTTAGGTTGACGGAAAAGCACATCTTCTTAAGACTGAAGGAACGTGATGGAAATAGAGATGTTCTTTAATATACCATCAAATCCTAGGCTTTGGGGATTCCTCACTTGCAAATCGGCCTGGTCATTCCTTTGTAGCCCCCAAGTCAACATCGGAAGTATTTTTTTTTTAATTGGAAGGATTTTTGCCGTCCTTTGTGGGCATGTTGTAAGACCAAGTCCACATTTAAAAGGAAATTAGGAAAAAAGATAGGAAGGCTTCATTCTCCCTTTTGACAAAAAAGGTAAGTGACTTACTCCCCTCCACGCACCCCCCCTCCATGTTTCCCGGAGCATTTACTTTGGAAGACATGTAAGTTATTTCTCTGCTTTTTTGACGTGTAGATAAATGTTTATAAAAAGAAAGTAAGTAAAATAAGTCTTTGCCAATTATACAATTCAGAAATGCTTCCTCGAGGATTTGGACGCCATGGCTTGGATAATCAATTGAGGAAGCTAGAACCCTCGGTCACCTGGCCCGGGCCTCTGAGATGCAAACCTGCTTAAGCCATGAAGAGAGGAGCAATGGTTTTATTTTTCTTTGGGTCCCGGTAATGAGCAGCCACAGGTGTCTTATCCCAGTCAACCAGGTGGATTTAGGCTGATGTCGGTGTGACAAGGGCTGCCAGATCCTCTGCCCTGAGGACTCCTTACCATCCACCTCAAGAGCACGTCTGAAAAGGATTGCACCTGCTCTGCTGTAAAAAGATAAACTTCTTGGCTGTCAGCATTCTCTGAAGCAGATTCCTGTGAATGCACCACCTTCTGAGTTAATGCTTCTTCAACAAAACAGTTTTCTTTCTCTTCTACTGTTATGAAGAGCTTGTTTTGTTTAGCATGAGATTTAAAGAAAAAAATTATGCCTTCCCAACAATGTGAAAAGCAGCAAAGGTTTCGCATTGTCTGATTAATGCCCAAGTCCCCAGCTAAGGTTGAACATGGGGAGCGTCTACCTTCTTGCTTTAGTTCTTAAAGTGTTCTTTTTGTGGCTTACTGAGTGTCATATTTTTAGCATCTTCATGTTTCTTTGTGTGGTGACGCTTTTATGTTCAAAATGGACCCAAAGGATAATGCTGAATGGTGTCTAATTGTTTTAAGTGCAAAAAGGCTGGGATGTGTGTTTTTTTTTTGGGGGGGGAGGGGGCTCACTGCCTCTGGTGGTGGGAGGAGGAGGCCCAGGCTTGCTGCTGGATTTGAACCTCCATCCCAGTGGGCCGCAGTCCTGCACACAACCACTATGCCCCCGGGGCTCAGCCCAAGGCTGTGATGTGTTTTAAAGAAAAAATACATCTGTTAGGTAAGACTCACACAGGCAAGTTTGAATGCTGTTGGCCGTGAATTCATTATTAATGAGTCAACATTATATATATTTAAACAAACAAAACACAAGATTATATATCGATTGGTTGATGAAAATGTATGGCCAGAGGCTCACAAGAACATTTCCCTGTATTTCTCCTAGAGCAATAGTTTGGTATTCCCTAATTCGGTATTCATAACAGTTTTGTAGAACTTAAGTACAGTGATACAAAGAATGACCTGTAAATGAATACAAAGAACCAAATCTATATGCTCATACAAATATACATTTTCATTAGCCAATAGGTACATAAACCATGAAAGGGTTTAAAATAGAATTAACTAACCATTGAAACCAAGATATAAAACCAGGATTACACATTAGAAATATTTGAAATATTACTCCTTGCTTGTAAGCCTTTGTCAAGGCTTACATACACACATACACACAAACAAGACCATAATTGAAAGTCAAGTTTTACCACAAGAAAAAAAATGGATGTGGAGATTGAGAAGACCATAATCCAAAATGACTGCCCCAGGGTTTTTTTTTTTTTTTTTTTTGGTCTTATTTTTCTGATTTGAGTCACTGGTTTCTGCTGAGCCTGGAAGAGGAGCAGGTTTGCGGGGGAGAGGTAAGAGGAACATGTTGATTTTGAGATGCTTATGAGACATTCGAGGAGTTAGGAAAGGCAGACAACTAGGTATTCAATCTGATATTAAGGAATGAAATCTGGCTTCAAGTGATACGATTGAGAGTATCCCGTAGATGATAATCAGTACCTGGGGATGAGAGAGACAACTTGGAGAGGCAACGGATGTAGAGGAAAAGAGGGGCGACGACCAGGGGATGTACACTGGATCCAGAAACATGGGGAATCCAGGACAGAAGATCCCTCCAGGACCAGTAGTGAGAGTGGTGATACCGAGAGGGTGGAGGGAAGGTGGAGCAGAAAGGGGGAACCAATTGCAGGGATCTACATATGACCTTCTCCCTGGGATATGGAAAACAGGGAAGTGGACAGTGTATGAGATGACAAAATAATGATAATTTGTAAATTATTAAGATCTCAAGAGGGAGGAGAGTGGGGAGGGACGGAAAATGTGAGGAGCTGATACCAAGGGCCTAAGTAGAAGGGATGTTTTGAGAATGATGATGGCAACATATGTACAAATGTGGTCTGCATACAATGGATGTGTGTATTGATCATGATAAGAGTTGTATGATCCCCCAATGAAATTATTTTTTAAAAAAGAATGAATAAAAAGCTCTAAAACTGGGGGGAAAAAACCCTTATAACAAAAAGAAAAGAAAGAAAGGAAGAAAGAGAGGTGAGCTTCAGGAAGTGCCCCAAGGAAAAGTTGCATCAATGGGGAAGAGGTGAACCCAACAGAGGAGGCTGGAAGGGCGTGGCAAAAGCTGGAAGGGAAACCAGGAAATGGTGTCCCCAGGGACAGGTGTAGTCAAACATGTTGAATATTATGGGGAATTGTGTAAACCGAGACCAAAATGTCCGTTGGATTCAAGGATCCATTGACCATAGTAAAATATAACAAAAATTCACTCACTTGAATCTCCGTCAATTGTGATTCATGGGGACCCTATCAGAAGGAGTAGAATTGCCCCAGTGGGTTTTCCAGGAGTAGAAAGTCGCATCTTTCAGTCACCACCAGTACACCAGCGGTGACAGTAGGGAGAACTATTTCAACCCCCGCCCCCCAGCCCCACCCCCAAGCCACCTAAGGGCCATGTGGAGGGGATTCCTCACAAGGTCTTGTAATAGGAACGCCAGGCTTTGAAATCATGGGGGTTTTTCAGGAAAAGAGCGGACCTCTGCTAAGCACAATGGGAATTTGCCCAGCAAAGGAGATGAGGAAGCCGAGCAGAGGAACCAGGTGGTGGCTGGAGGAAGGTGGACGTTCTGGGGGGGGGGGGGCAGTTAGTGCCAAGAACGTAGGAGAAACTGAGAGCCAGAGGCCAGGGGAAGGGTGGGCCTTCGAGCTCCGAGGGGTTGGATTGATATGAAGGAGAGAGGTGGAACTGAGGGCATGCCGACGTCATTACTACTTATAGTTTAACCTTCTCTCTGATGTAGGACAGGGGGTGTGAGGCCAGGGCTTTCGAGAGCGGAGAAAGGCAATCCCAGCGTGGGAGAGCAAGCTGACAACCAAGTAGCAGTCTTGGTGGGTCCTGTTCAGGTGAGAGCAAGGCACACAAAGGAGAAAAGTCCTAGCTATGTCCCTGTCCATTCACTTAACTGTCACATTCCCTATTTTCCCCGTTCAATACTTCTGTACCTTCTTACCTTCGTCTATCCCTAGAGCCTTTCTCCTGCTTGCTATTCATTTACTTATTTATTTAAAATATTTTTGTTTACGTAATTTCAGACTCATCATCCTATTCCTACAAAAAATCTCCAGAAAAAAAAAATCTCCAAACATCTTTCATGTCAATTCCCTATACGTTAATATTTTACCGCAGTTGCCCTATCATTTTCTTTCAATAGATACCATTTCTCCCCACTGAACCATTTGAAAGTAAATTGTACATGTGTTCCCCTTACCCCCCCATATGTATTTTTTCAAGACAAGAACAATCTCTTCCATGCTCTCCACAGCACAACAATCAAAATCAGGCAATTACCATTCATCCAATGCCATACAGACCTTAGTTCAATGTCTCCAATTACATCAACAGGGTTCTTCATGTTGTTAGCTGCTGTGGAGTTGATTTTCAACTTCTAGTGATTCCATGTGGCAGAGAAGAGCAGTCTTAGAGGGTTTTCTGGCTGTAATATTTATGAAAGCAGATGGTTCAACTGCCAGCCTTTTAGTTAGCAGCCAAGCACTTACCCACTGTGTCACCAACCAAAACCCCAATTCATGGACATTTAAGTCAATGCCAATTCATGGTGACAGGGTAGAACTGCCACTGTGAGTTTCTAGGACTATAGCTTCTTTTTAAAAAAATCATTTATTGGGGGCTCATGCAACTCTTCACAATCCACACATATATCCATTGTGTCAAGCACATTTGTACATTTCTTGTTATCCCCATTTTCAAAACATTTTCTTTCTACTCGAGCCCTTGGGATTAGTTCTTCATTTTTTTGCCCTCTCCTCTCCTCTCTTACCCTCTCCTCCCTTCTCCTCTCCTCTCCTCTCCAAACCTTGCCTCTTCTGTCTTCTCTCGTCATTCCCTCATGAACTCTTGATAATTTATAAATTATTTTTTCATGTCTTACACTGACTGATGTCTCCCTTCACCACTTTTCTGCTAACCATTCCCTTGGGAGGAGGTTATAGGTAGATCATTGTGATCAGTTCCCCATTACTCCCCCCACCTTCCCCTTCTGGTATGGCTACTCTCAATATTGGTCCCGAGGGGCTTATTTGTCCTGGCTTCCCTATGTTTCCAGCCCTTATCTGTGCCTGTGTACCTGTGCTGGTCTAGCCAGATTTGTAAGGTAGAATGGGAGTCATGATAGTGGGGAGGAAGCATTAAAGGAGAGGAAAGCTATATATTTCATTGGTGTTATACTACACCCTGACTGGTTTATTTCCTCCCCACGACCCTTCCGTAAGGGGATGTCCAATTGCCTACAGATGGGCTTTGGGTCTCCACTCTGCATTCCCCCTCATTCACAATGATATGATTTTGTTGTTCTGGGTCTTTGATGCCTGATATCTGATCCTATCAACATCTTGCGATTACACAGGGTAGTGTGCTTCGTCGATGTGGGCTTTGTCACTTCTCAGCTAGATGGCTGCTTGTTTATCTTTAAGACCCCAAACATTCTATCTGTGAATGGCTGGGCACCATCAGCGTTGTTCACCACATTTGTTTATGCACCCGGGACTATCACTTTCTATGGGAGTTGAAAGTCCCTTCTTTCTCCGGGTGCATGGCTGATGGTTTCCAACTGCTGTCCTTGCAGATGGCAGCCCAACTCGTCACCACTCTGGCCGCCAGAGCTCCTTTAATGTTTTTTATAGTAAGAGGAAATGCATTGTCAAGCAATGCATTCAGGGAAGTGCTTTGAGATATGACACACAGTGCGACCAAATGTTCTCGAGAGATTGAGCCAACTCTTTCTATCGAAGAAGCCAAGGCCCTTTGAGAGGTCTAAAGAGTGGTGTTTCCTTGGAGGACAGTGAATGTGAGGCTTGTGGAAGAGCGGTCATTCTTGGAAGGAGCTTCTTTCTTCATTTAGGGCATCCCTGCAGTGAAAGCAGCAACTGCAGGAAGAGCAGTTGAGTCCAAACGACATTAAGAGGTGGGCCCCACCTGCATGGAGCAGGGACAGTCTAAGGGGAAGAACAACTGGGATCTTGGAAAATGGAAGGGGGAAGCTTCGTAGGCTTAGTCCTTGAGGGGACAATCCCACTGTGTTGCCTCAAATTCTGTAACCAGTCTGCAAATCTTCCCTCTGGTGGACCTTCAGCTGTGCTTCTGCCAAGAGCCAGGTGGGGAAGTAATCACCACCCTTCCCAAAGTGTCCCCTGCCCACCAAATACATTGGTCTGTCACGGGGTCGGGGTTAAGTTCCAGGCTACCAACAGGAGAGAGATGTGGTCACGTGTTTGTGGGTAACTGGCCCTGAAGTAACTGAGCCCACTCACTGAGTGTTCTTAGTGGAACCCAGAGTGGGAAAGCTGTTCTTTCTTAGGAGGCATCAAGCACTTTGACTGTGTGGCAGACACTCAAAGAATCCCAATTGCCTACCTGATTTTTATACTGATTAATTCTAACAGTGAAAGGCCACAAAGCATGGTGAGTACCTAAAACACAGGGAGTATGTAAAAGAAGAATTCTACAATCTATTACGTGGACATTTAATTTCCAACTGACTAGTCCTTATCAACCATACGTAATGACCTTAAGGGGTCAACTTGACCTCCAGTAGGGTTCAGCTCGCAATTAACATTCCAAAGTCTTGTTGACTGCTTCCTTCTCTCACAGCCATCTAGTTGATTGTGACCCGAGAGGACAGAGACCTGCCCCAGTGAGTTTCTGAGCAGAGAATAAAGGCTGGATGGTTTCAAACTACTGAACTTGCAGTTATCAGACCAATGTGAATGTTTCCTTGGAAACAGTCAAAGCACACTATAAGAGATAAACAACAGAACTGAGACTACTAAGACAAATCAAAATGGTGACAGTCTTGCTCACAACTCACATTTCCGCCAAGATTATGGACATGGGAATGGTCCGAGGCACATTGACTCTGTCCTGATGACAACAGGTTTGGCAAATGGTGGAGCTAAGTGTAGATCTTTGCAATAACTGGGGGATTTGTAAATAGTCCAGAACTTAGATGGCATCAAGGCATTATTGATTTCATTGTGTTTGATAAAGTCATAAGGAAATACACCTTTAAAAAAATGCCCACTGAAGTGTATTGGAAGCAGAAATGATGTCTGTGGTTGGCTTTAAAATACTTCAGGAAAAGAAAGGATGGGTAAAGGAAAAATAGAAAATGGTGGCTATTTTAGAATTTGGGGACCATGTTAAACAATTCTCCCTGGTTTTGTGTAAATTGAGGAATTTCTGATAAAAGAAAAAATGAAAACAATACAGGCCACATTCCTCGGTGTTTGGGTCAAAAGACAACATGAAAGGTAGTACGACCTATATTACATCCCCAAATCATCCCTGACTTTAACCATCATGCATTATTCATCCTCTTTGACCTTTTTGGTTCCTTGATCCTCAGATATTGGTATTCAGTCTTACTTAGTTCAAAGTTTTCAGGTATGATACGCACCATAATTTACTTCCCAAAAGTCATAGAGTTTTTCCCAGGAAGACTCTGTGAATGTTATGCAAATACGGGTCCTGGTGGCCTAAGCTGACCTATCAGTGTTCCTTTCCTCCCCGTGGGCTCTTGCTGCAGCACACAGGTATCGTTACTGGTGGTCAGCTCTCACTGGCCGCTGGAATCTTCATTCGGGTATCAGTTCAGGAAACTATAGCATCAGCATTAGTATTTCCCTCCATCATCTTGACAGTTGAGAACTGGCACTATGACAATTCCGAGGGCTGAAAGGGAAGTGATGGTTTTTCAGAACGCAGCTGATGTGTGAGTGAATAAGATGAACTTTTCAATGACGCGTTCTTGTTTTGTGATGATGATAATAAAATGCAGATTTAGCGTGCGATTCTTATTTTAAAAGAACAACCCAAAGGCACAAGAATTTGGAGACATAAACAATGCATGGTTTTAATTAAAAAAAAAAGCAAAACAATCATTTACAAGTGATTTCTGTTGGAAGAAGTTAACATTGTTATTGCCGCAGAAGCCACTTGGAAAGGCGCTACTATGGGGCCTAGTTAAGATATATTCTTCACAGCACATTTTCATTTTGCCAATTAGGCAGTAAAGCTACAATTCACCTTCCTGGAGGAAACTTAGCTGAGGGATAGCTCACAGGTATGCTCTGTATCTGCAGGGGTAAACTAACCAGGTGCTCACGTGTGAAAACCAGGGAAACAAGAAACAACCAGGAGAGCAGCATGGTGTTTTCAAGTGTGTTTTTTCTTGCACTCCAACACAGTTCTGTGCATGACCCTTGCTCTGAAGAAACACAGCAAACTTTACCTCCCTGGAACGGTGATATACTTTCTTATGTGTATCATGGCTTGTGGGTACCAATTTACACTCTCTGTGACCGAGTGGCAGTGGTGTGTTGGTAAACGTTTAGCGGCCAGCTCTCATGGCGGCGGGTGGGGGGGTCGTAGGGGCCTTGATAGGAAAGGTTTGCCACTTCCTGTGGTGTAAATATTCCTCTCAGCTCATTTCAGATGACCACAAATGTGGTGTCAATGAAAGAGTTGTGCGCACCACGACAAGCTCGTATTTCCTCCACCCAAATGCACAGATGAAACTAATCTCAAAAGCAGAGGTAACAGTAAAGCTTAATTTTAAAATATTAGAAAGTGATGTTTTGAGAGGCTGAGCCCTGGTGGCGTAGTGGTTGTGCGCGGGACTGCGGCCCACTGGGATGGAGGTTCAATTCCAGCACCACAGGAGCAAAGGTTGGGCCTCCTACTCCCACCACCAGAGGGCAGTGAGCCCCCCCCCAAAAGAAAGTGATGTTGAGTACTGCCTTTCTCTTTTTTTTTTTTGCCTTTCTTTTAACTATGTTTCATGTAATTGCATGCTCAATTTAACTTTTAATGATGGCTGTTTAACAATGAAAAATTCCTGAAAATTTAACCATCAGTTCTCATGCACAGTTGGACTCACTGCCGTTGATTGGTGGATCAGCCCTGACCCCGAGGGAGCCGGTAAGGCAGAATAGTAGAACCACTCCTGTGGGTTTCTAAGACTGTAAATCTTTAAAGGAGCGGAAAGCCTCATCTTTCCCAGAGAAGCTGCTGGAGGTTTTGAACTGCTGATCTTGCCTTAGCATTTCTATGGAAAGCACTAGCTTCCCCGCCCCACTCCCCACACTTCCAGGGCTCTCCCACCAGCCCTTGTGGACAATACAAAGCTCAAGCACACCACGGGGGGCTCACAGGGGTGGGGGCTCTGAGGGAGGAGGGGTTAAATAGACCTCCATGCCTGCCTTGTCCTGCTTCATAAAGAGCGGGGCCTAACATTATGCAGAGATGCTTGAAGGACCTCATCTCTCCCCTTTTAGGGCATCAGTGTTCTTTCTAAATAGAAATTCCAGAGTCTCACTTGGGAAAGGACCCCAACAACAGACTTTTAGCTCTGTATGGCTAGTTCTACCCCCTCCCTTCCTCCCTGATCTCAGGGTCATCAGTTCTGCCAAGTGCACATGGTACTGTCAGCCCCCCAGGGTCTCCCCAGCAGACTTTTGGATTTCCATATTCCCTTCAAGCCGTTGTCTGATGGGCTACATTTCATTCCCTGGCACCTCCTTTTTCCATTTGACGCAAAGCCAGTAAGACTAATACAGGAAGAGAGGGGAAGAAAAAGCAAACAAAAACATGCCACACCCAAACCGGGTGCTCAATTACCCAGTGTCAGCCTGCTCATCCATCTCCCAACCTCCCAGTTGTCTGAGGCAGTCTTCAGGATTTTTCTACGTTAAATGCAACCCTTGAATCTTATCTTAGAATCTCAGGAATGGATCCCCCAAACAAAAACTAGCCCACAGCCATCATCTGGACTGATAGGCCCCTCCAATCCTTGAGCTCTCCTCTCAGCACAGCTCCTCTCAGCACACCACGAGGGCCAGCGGGGCACCCTGTGTTCCCTGCTGAAAAGCTGCTGCCTTTTGTCCCTTGGCCCCAAGCCCTGATCCCAGGGAGAGCTGTTCGCGCTGGCTGACCACGGAGGAAGTAAGAGGAAAGGAACGTGCTAGAAGCCAGGCCTGTGGCTGAGTACTTCGCATTCCATATCGCGCATGCTCATCGCCTTTGTAGGCAAAGGAACTACAGCGTCGTGGGACGGACAACCGAGCATAGTCTGCGTGGGCAGCTGAAGCAGGGGCAGATGCTGCGATACAAGCTCTGGTCCACAGGATCGGCTTGTTCTAAAGACGAGAGGTAGGAATGACGTGGGTGGAGACTCTTCTGGAGTGGGCCAGAGGGCAGCTCATGAACGGGGGCGCCACATTCCTGTTTCCTTCCAGGTCTCCTGTGTATTTGGGGTTCGTAGAAATGCCTAGGCCGATGCCGTGACGAGCTGCAGCAGCATCTGCTTCAAACGAAGCCACGGAATCAGCTGCAACCGCAGAACACAAGTGGCTGGAAACCACGGACCCGCGAAGGCCCCGCCGCGAGGAGCGCACAGTTGGCAGCTTGCCTCGAGCGTCCTCGGCGGACCCAGGGCCCACCAGAGGGAAGAATCTGGGTGTCGAGACTGGTTGCAAGGCAAGGGGGACACGCTGAAGACCTGGAAGGGAGAGGGAAGTTTTGACCTTGACGCCGACCATGAGTGGAGTTTAGGAATCAACCAGGATTGTGCCACCGATGCGTCTGAGGGGGGCATTTGGAAACTTCCCACCGCTGGCCTCATTTGGCAATGAGGGGACATGAGCCACATCAAGACTGGAGAGACCCCCGTCCCTTTGGAGGGGGCCTTCTCCTTCACCGCCCATCGCTGAGGATGCGCAAGCCCGCTGCCTGCTAAAACTGTCGTTCCCAAAGGCCTAGAAGCGCCCCCACTGAGGGTGACAGAATGATGGGGGGCTGTAAAGCAGATACTTCACTTTATCCCGGGTGACAGGCTTCTTGTACAAAAGTTTTTAATTGTCAGGGGCACTGAGTTTTTGTTTTTGTTTTCCTGAAAAGAGGGCACGTGGCCAAATCAGTTTGGGAACCTATCTACGCTGACCCACCCTGCACCCTGGGGATCTCATATTGGCCTTTGGGGACCTTGTTCCAACACCATTTGTCGCCTGGCACATCCACACCAGGCAGATCCAGAGCAGGAGCTCAGAAGGGGAATGGGTAGCAAATGTCAGGCACTGTGGGAAAACCAGATCACAGGGTCTGGGTCTGCAGTAACCCTGACCCCTGCCTGGGACTCCGAGTTCCCATCTGAAGAACCAAATTTCCTAAGTGCTGATATTCTTCTGTGTCTCCCCCCCCCCCAAATAACGCACCTCGGTGTGGCTTCGAAGTTCCCAAGAACTCAAAAAGGCAGATAGAAGTTACCAAAAGGAGCTGGGGTACCAGCGCCAGGTCCAGGACCGTGTTGCACGTTTTTCAGCCTGGGAACTTCAAAGGCAGAAGAAAATGGACGAGCTTTAATGTTCTCAGCTGGCAGGGTTTTCGAAGGGAGGCTGCAGGTCATAGATTGGAATAGATAGATGTATTTCTAGGAAAGCATTTGGAATGAACTACATTGGGGAAGGATGGTTCTCCAGGTTAAATAATAATAATTTAAAGCCATGATATTCACTCATCTTGAGTCGCAGAGACAAGTCAAAAACAGCATCACGTTTTCTCTAAGACGACAGCCTCAAGTGGATGAACACTGACTTCAGGGATCAAGGTGGCGGTCCCCACATCTACACAGCCTGACAGTAAACAAACCTCCCCTCCAGGTGCTGTGGAGGGGGTGGGGGAGTGGTGGCAAGAAGCTGATGTGACATATTTGGCTAAGGATTCACTCTCCAGCCAAACTCTGGGCTTACGTGGGCGTGGCATTCTGGCTCATGGTCTTCTGCAAGAGTTAGCTGCTATCTAGGCAATTCTGGAACATCCAGCTTAGCTGCTTCCCCCTTTCCTAGAGTTGCATTTGTGTTCTCAAGGTAAGAATGCTTGACTTAAAGGGGACAGGAATGAGGCCTGCGTGCTCCTCTCCCTTCTCCAGGGGGAATGGGAATATACGCATCTCAGAATCTTTATACAATGTATCGCTTCAATGGCCCTCCCTGTAATCCCCAGATAGTCACGATTCTTTCACACAAACAACCCCAAAAGTAATTTCCTCCTCTTTCCCGTCAGAATGCCCGATGATCCCAATTTCTTTTCACTGAAATGGCACAAAACTCCCCTAGACCCTTTTTGTTCCCTTTCCTCTTTGTCCCACCCCCACTGTCGTGAAATTGCCTGAGAGAGCCAGAACTTGGTGAGTCCCCGTTGTTTTCCAGGTCTCACAAGTTTTCTGTCTTTCACAGGGTGTGGTCGGACAACATCTCTACCACTCATTTTAATGGGATATATATATATATATATATATATATATTGGCATCACTGCTCTCCGGTGGTGGGAGTAGGAGGCCCAGCCCCACTGCTGGAATTGAACCTCCGTCTCAGTGGGCCGCAGTCCCGCGCACAACCACTATGCCCCCGGGGCTCAGCCCTTAATGGGAAATATTTGAGTGGTCCTTCTCTGCCAGGTTTCTGCCTTGCACAAGTTCTGGCTCTTTGCAGGGTTTCGGGCATTGCTTGTCATATCCTAAATCCCCTCATTTATACTCCCTCAACTCTGTATCCCCTCGTAATTGGACAGATGGCAGGAAGACATTTTTCCTAGATGCAAAATCAGATATATATTGCCAGTAACTAATTCAAAGTGCTACTTCCAGATAATAGGCCATTTTTAGACAGTACCATCGATGTTACATGAGGAAGACTCTACTAGATGTTATAGGAGTGAAGGGTATGGGGTTATGTGTAACACATCCAGAAGCCTGAATGGAGAAGCAGCCTATATCTTCGAGGACTTAGGTTTCCTTAGCTACAAGGTCTCTAAGTAGCTGCATGCTTATTGCAGGCGCCCCCTCCCCGCCACTGCTGTTTAAGGTGCTTTAACCAAGAATTCACAGCCTTTTTCTTTCATAAGTCTCTCAAAGGAGGGATGGATGGGAAACATGGAAACCAAATGTAGGGGGGTCTTCTGAGGACACCTTTCACACAACGTACCTTCCCTCCTTCATCCCTACTTTAGCACACTCTCAAGAAGCAGTAAGTACCAGTTAGGACCAGCTGCTACTGAGTCCATTCCAATTCTAGGTGAATCCTTGTGTCAGAGTAGAATTGTGTTCAAAAGGGTTTCAATAACTAGTTTTTCAGAGTAAAGCAACAGGCCTTTCTTTGTAGGCACCTCTGGGCCTCCTTGAACTTCCAACCAAAAGGTATGTTGAACACATTAACCATGTTACCACCCAGTGATTCCCTACCTAAAAAATGGCCAGCTGGAGGCAGAGGGCATGTCTGTATAATGTTAATGAATCGTGGAGGAGAAGCTGAACTGGCACCTGGCTTACAGACCTGTGGGCAGCTGTGACAAGTGTGTTCACATATGTGGCTAAGGTTCACTAAGCCCAGGTCCAAACTACAGTACGGGCAGCCCTAGAGAGGTGAGGACCCACCTGTCATCATTTAGCTCTTCTCCTAAACAAGGCCAGGTTCCAGGCGGCTGTGTCAGTAGCTACAGATGTCACCAGCCGCTGAAAAACTGACTCCATTAGTGGCGGAAGTTGGAGGTACTTTCTGGTTGCACTGGACTCTGCTAGCATCCTTTTAGATAGAGAGGGTGAGCCTTGGCCGACACTAACCAATAGAAGTGAGGGATGCAGCTCCCAGAGGTCAGCCTTTGGTTCAAATGTGTAGGTGGAGAGCATCTGGCCACATCAAGATCAGACTCAAACTTAGCCTCCTTCTCAACCCTCCTTAAGTGGTAAAGAGAGGGTACACATCTTCACATTGTTCAAAGCACAAGACAGATTGCTGGTTATAGGTCTGTGACGTGTGCATGACGTGGGACTGCATCTGAACCATGACTCTGTAGCATGACATCTCCATGACACAAAGCAAACATTTTCCAAACATGCATGGCTGGTCCTTGGTGCAGTTGGTCATAGTCACAGTACTTAAAAAGTAAAATACAATTTGAATGTGTTGTTATAAAAATACTAATTTTTAAGTAATCTAGGGTTCATGAGGGAGGTGGGGTGAGGATGGAGGGGAGACTTGAGGAGCTAATACCAAGAAAGAAAATGTTTTGAGAATGATGAGAGGATGACAAATGTGCTTGACACAATAGATGTACGGATGGATTGTGGTTAAGAGTTGTACAAGTCCCCAATAAAATGTTTGTTTTTTTTAAAAAAACGCCCTTATCCGGTTTATACATTTTTCACATTTACTGAAGAACTGTAAGATGTGACTATGAGACAGTGTACGAGAATTGGCATATCCAAATGACTGCTGTTGCCTGGGGAAGATGTGTGCTTGGTTCAGTAAGACATTTTTAGTACCTTCTTGGAAAACTGCCCATGTATAAGCTTCCTTAATGTTAGCCTATCTTTGTCCTTTATGCATAGGCTCATTTTTTGAGGGATGAATTGAGAGGCAACCAAAGTGGATGGTGATGCTTGGGGTTCTTTCTAGTGGAAGGGCGGGAGCAAGTACTAAAGAACCATCTCTGTGATGCCGTGAGGCCTCTCTCTGCTTTGGTTTGCCCGCCAAGAGAGTGCCCAAGAGCAGCCCTGGATGTGCTTGTTACATGCGAAATCACAGGTCGAGAGCAGAGTCTCCCAGGAAAATAACTCTAATTATGATAACTCCGAAATGCATACATGGTGGCGTACTTGATTAAAGGGGGGAGCCTTACTTATTTATCATCATGCTCTGTAAAAACGGGCATGGAAAATGACATTTACATGAGTTGTCCCAAGGGAAGGACCATCATCTCCTGCTTAAAGAGTTGAAATGAAAAGCACTTGGTGACAGTGTCACATGAGCCCCCAACGGAAAAAAAAAAAAAGTGCAATGAGTAATTAATTCCTGATACCTGAGTCTCTCCAGTTTGGGAAACTGGGTGAAGGCAGGTCTATGGAGCCTGGTTAAGACTAGGCTGTCAAGGAGAGTGCAGTGTGCTTTCAATCGTCCTTTCTACCAACACAAGCATATGGTGTAAATAAACCAAATAAACCAAATCTCATACAATAAAACCTCCTAGGGCGATGTTGTACACAACATTTCGGAAGAACAGTGATCTTTCAGTAGCTTTCTGTGAGTCCATCAAAAAGAAGTCTGGGGGGGGGGGGGGG
>PVJH01038829.1:0-16867 GCA_004026705.1 Nesogale talazaci
CTTGAACACATCTTTCGGATTTTTGCTTAGTGAGGGTCCATTGGGAACAAGATCTCCCACTTCACGTTTGGCCAAACAGTGTCTTGTTTTTTTCAAGTTGTTGAAAGATTTCACCTTGGGTATTGAACTACTATTTGGCAGATACTGTTCCTTGGCACACTGAAGACTTTATTCGTTTGTCTTCTGCCACCCATTGATGCTGACCTGCATGTTTATTATAATAGTAGGTCAAGAAGGCGAACGCTAGAGATGACGCTGGGAATGCACAGTCATTCCACAAACGCCTATCAGAAGGCTGAGCAAAGAGATGAACCAAATCCGGTCCCAACCCATGAAATGACGTTGGCTTTAACATGCAAAAGTGAAAGATGGGACTTTCTGTCCCCTAACGAGTTCCAGGCCCAGAAACTCAGGGACAGTTCTAGCCTGCCTGTAGGGTCTCTATGACTTGGCATTGACTCGATGGCAGTGAGTTTGGGTTTTGTGTTTTTTTGTCAAGACATGCAATGTGGGGCTGAGCCCCGGTGGCGTAAGTGGTTGAGTGTGGAACTGCGGCCCGCGGGCTTGGCAGTTCAAATCCAGCGGCGGCTCTCAGGAGCGGCACTGGGCAGCGCCCACGACCACCAGAGGCAGTGATGCCCACCAAAAAAAATTGCAATGTAACAAAATGAAGTTTATTTAAACAGCTTGTTAACCTTTGCAATCTTGATGCCAAAGAAGGTTTCCTTCTTTCCAGAAACACAAAGTAAGTAAAGGTTTTCATTCGCTTTTACAATGACTTAATTCAACTTACAGAAAGCCCATCTCCCTGCCCATAGATACAGAGCCTTAAACTTCCCAAGAGCATATGGCATGGGAGGTGGTGCAAAGGTCTCTGGGCATCTCTTGGGAAGGCCTGATCGTATGGTGCAATGGCCAGGTCGGGCATTTTAAAACCTGAAGGGCAGTGAGATTGCAACAAAAAACTCTGCAAAGCCTTGTGACTTGGGAAGTCTGACTAACTTTTTCCCTGGGGGAATGGTGGAAACCCCGTTGCCTCACAAAGTCTCTGAGGCAAGTTCCAAAGAATCCGCGTTGACCAGTTTTTTTCAACTTGTCACATTTCCACGAGCCCTTTCCGCATTGGCCAGTGGTGAAACAAAACAAATGCACTTAGCTGAGACTAGTTAAAGAAATAGTAGATCCATGACTTGAACCCTTCTTTTACTTAAGACAATTTGTTTTCTGTGCAGAGCTCTGAGGGCAGGCACGGAAGGACTGGGATGCATGGGAGTGAGTGACTTGAGTCACAGTTGTGTGAGGAAGGACAGGGCCATCTCTGCTCTCTAGGAGTCCCATGGAAAGGAATGGAGAGGTATAGTGGAGCCCAGGCCCTTTTGCTCCTGGTGTCTTGTGTCCTTGCAGGGGTCACCAGTATCTTGGAGCAGGTCTATCTGGCAGTCGGAATGGCATGGCTGTCCTTGGCTTATCTTATTCTTGGCCGCAGGTGTCCTAACTCCTGCCCAGACTTGCATCAGGAGCTGTGGGACAGTTCCCAAGCTGCCTAATTCCACTCATCAACAGAGACAGCACACTGTTGGCAATACTCGACCTGGAAGCAGTGAGCTTCTAGACAATTTTTTTCAACAGACTAGATAGATGCCTGGTGCTAGAGTTCACCAGACATAGCAAAGTCTGATCTTTATCAACGGTCCGGTTTTCCAGAGTTTTACAGCTGGCATATGGTTGAAAGTAAGACTGCCAAGTTCTGAGTTGAGCCTTTATATGTTTATCCTCCACCAGCTGCTGCAGGACACGAGGCATGGCCATGGTGGTGGCTCCTGGGTGTGTGTGGAACTGCCTGACGCGTTAGAGTCAGGTGACCACAGCTCTGCTTTGGGGCTTTAGATTCCTGAGAGTGCCCATTAAGGCTCCTTTGAAGGTTAAGGTGTGGAGACTGTATGTTTCTTTTACCTGTTGCTAATTAGTAAAGGACAATATATATTGAGCTTACATAATTCTTTCAGAATTCCCTGTGACTTAAATGCCCCTACAGTGATAAAACCAACTTGAAATGAAAATGGTTCACCCACGCTCCAGTCAACGGAAGGTCTCTAATGTCTTCTGAGTGAAAGGGTGTTGTCCTGCAAAGTGTCACAGGAAAAGAAAATACAAAGGAGTGGCAGGAAAATACGATCCCTTCTCTCAGCGGATGAGATAAGGTGAGGCAGCAAAACCTGAACAGAGATTTCTCTGGCCAGTTCTGATGACCACCCCCAAACTGCTTCGATGAATCACAATTTGAGGTGAAACAAAATTTCTGGTTTTGCCAGGGAAAAGGATAGAATGTCAGAATCTTAGTTTCCCAGTTTTGCTGCTACAAAATTATCATATTGGTGGCTTTAAGGAACAGAAACCTTGAGGTGAACACAAAGAAGTGTGAAGGGGCAGGATCAGGGCTATAAGGAGGATGAGGTTCCCAAGGAAATTCCTGTAGGAGAGCCTGTGCTACCCTTCACAAATGGGTCAGTGCATTTCATGACAGAATTTCCCTTGGGCACTCTTGACTGACTTTTTCCTCAGCCACGTCGCTTCTGCTTGTCTGCAGGCCTACTCCTAAGCTTCTGGGAGGGTCCTGTGTCCTTCAAGAAAACCTAACAAGTGTATCCCTTTGGCACAAAGTTAGGAAAGTGTCTTAGACATAACCAAACACCTGGAGGGAATGAGTTGCAGGTCTAGGGTCTTGGGACCATGATCTTGGGAGGCACTAGCATCAATTGAAATATAACTTAGTTGGCAAAGATGATGCTTTACGTTCCACTTTGTTTTTTGTTTTTTTTGTTTTGTTTTGTTTTTTGGGGGGGCATCACTGCCCTCTGGTGTCCATGGGAGCTACCCAGCCTTGCTGCTGCTGAATTTAAACCACCAAGCCAGTGGGCCACAGTCCCGCACTCAACCACTACACCACCAGGGCTCAGCCCTACGTTCCACTTTGGTGAGAACTGACTAGAGTAACTGACTAAGACGTAATTGCAAGTCTCTCCCAGTCAAAGGAAGGAAGAATGAAAAGGAAAAAAAAAAAACTGAAGCAGAGAAACAATTAGTTCAATGAATGACTGTTAGTCTTGGAGACGCTGAGACCAGAAGAACTAGATGGTGCCCAGCCACCACTACCAACTGTACTGGAAGGTGTGACATCAGGAAGTTCTAGAGACAGTGGGGCAGAGGGGGAGGAACATGGACCTAAACTCAAATATGGGGCCTTTGTGAATTGCTGGTGGGATAGGGACTGTTGGATAGACATGCTGGCCCTTAAACACCCTTTAGGTCTGGAACTGACCTAATCAATTTCCAGACAAGGAATGCACAGCTCATAAGGGGAACAATAAAACAATGGTGGTACTCACACCTTAGAAAAACAAACCACTCAAGATCAAAAGGGCAGCACTCACCCAAGAACAAAGTTCAAAAGTGCTAGGAGCAAAAAAACTACAGAAGCAGAAAACCCAAGGAGGAAATGGGATCTGTCCTGTGACCTCATGATGTTTACCACTGATGGCATGAAACAAGTGTGTATAAATTATTAAATGAAAAAATCGATCTGCCCCGTCAATCTTCACCCGATTCACAATGAAAAGTTTTTTGTCTTTAACAGTAAACAAACAACACAACAATAATAAAACACAGTCCAAACAAAGGGAATACAACTATGTACTCATGTCTATATGCTAAGAATTAAGACTGCAGGTGAACATTGGGCCTTTACTCAAGTACTCCCTCAACACAAGAAGGCTTTCTTCTGCTAATCTGGCATTCTGTGATGCTCACCTTCCTGACATGATTGCTGAAAACAAAATGCGTGCATAGGTAAATGTGGTGAAGAAAGCTGATGATGCCTGGCTCTCAAAAGATATAGCATCAGGGGTCTTAAAGACTTGAAGATAAACAAGCCGCCATAAGGCTTCTAAGCAACAAAACCCACATGGAAGAAGCATACCAGCCTGTGTGATCATGAGTTGTTGATGGGATCAGATATTAAGCATCTAACACCCAGAACAAAAGCAGACCCAAGGTGAATTGGGAAAGTGGGGTATGGAGTGGAGACCCAATGCTCATCTGTAGACAACTGGACATCCCCCTACAGAGGGGTCACAGGAAGTAAATGAACCAGACAGGATGCAGTATAGCACTGATGAAACACACAACTTTCCTCTAGTTCTTTGGTGCTGCCTTCTCCCCACTATCATGACCGCAATTCTATCTTATAAATCAGATTAAATGAGAACATGTATACTGTTACAGATAAGAGTCTGCAACACATGGAATTCCTGGAAGGATTAAATAAACCCCCCAGGGCCAACAATGAGAGTAGAGATACCAGAAGTATTAGGGGAGGGTGGGAGGGGAGAAAGGAGAAATTGATCTCAAGAATCATTCTAGAAGCCCCTCCCAGGGGGATGAAAGCTTGGTGAGGGGGGATGAAGGACAGTGTAAGATAAGAAAATAATACTCTATCACTTATCAAGGTTTCATGAGGGAGGGTGGGGAAGGGAGGGGAAGAAATAGGGAGCTGATATCAGGGACTCAAGTGGGAAGGGAATGCTTTGAAAATGATGATGATGGCATCTGTGCAAATGTGCTTGACACACTGGATGAATGTATGGATTGTGATAAGAGATGTAAGGGCCCCACTAAAAGTATTTAATAATAAAAAACATAATGGCCCCCAATAAAGTCAATTGAAAAAAAAACTTCTTTGACATCTTCTCTGTCTTGACTTGAAATGGCCCTGGCAGGCCATCCCTGAAGCCAGTGCTTGGGGATGTGCTAGATGACACCCAAATGAGACAAGGCAAGTGTATTCCTGAGAGAATGTGTCTGGAGCCGTCCACTGATCGCACGCTTGAACACCTTCTGTTTGGAATAAACCTGTGCTTGCATAAATGGAAACCCCAGGAGCAGCACTTTTCAACTTACCCTCGTCTGATTCAAAATAGCATGCTGGGTGCTGGCAGTTGAAAACCAGAAGAGGGTGAAATCACCGAAGTCTCTGCCCAGGAGAAGAAAGATACACTGGATCTCAGTACAATCTGCTTGACTATCATCAAGCAGAAGAATTTCTCAACATGGCTCTATTGCTACGTTGGGCTAGACCAGGGGTTCTCCACCTTCCTAAGGCCGCGGCCCTTTAATACAGTTCCTCATGTTGTAGTGACCTCCCCTCCAACCATGAAATTATTTTTGTTGCTACTTCATCACTATAATTTTGCTATTGTCATGAATCAGGCAACCTACAGGTTGAGAACTGCAGGGCAGACCATTCTTTGTTATGGAGGTGTTTAGTGTCACTGTTGGCCTGGACCCACTGTATGTCAGTTACTCCATCCTTAGTTATGGCAATAAAAAAAATCTCTGGACATCCCAAACATCCCATGGTGATCCTAACAGGCCCCATCTGAGAACCCTCGTCATACACGTGCTAAGGCCTCAGATGACCCTTGACTCAATGTGATAGCCTAAAGTCACCTTCCCAGAAAGGTGGACACCTGAGTGAGTCTTGAGATATGAGCTGAAGCAAAGCCGACCGAGCCCTCTGCCCAAGCCAAGCTGTGTTTGACCTTTACCTTGACTGGGCAGAAGACTGACTCACACCCAAGTGAGGAAGCCATGAACTCCGACCAACAAACCAGCGTGCATATTTGCTCTGAAGAAGTTAACCCTGCTTCCATGAATTCTTCCAACCTTCAGCAACACTTGGCTCAAAGATAGTTGTTGTGCACCGACAAAGCAGCTCAGAGCAGTCCCCTGTGACCGGGCAGAGCTGCCCCGCAAGGTGCCCTTGGCTGTACTCTTCCGGGAAGCAGAGTCTCCCAAGGAGCAGCTAACTGGGTGGGTTCGAAACTTCAAGCTTTTGGTTAGCAGATGAGTGCTTCATCATTTGTGCCACCAGAGGCCCTTGGCTCTAACACAGGATTGAAAGAATTAAGAAGATGACTCAGACCTCATTTCTGGAGCAGGAGCAACACTTACAATATTGATGTTTGCAGACAAGGGCCTTTAAAATAATGTCATTCGCTATTGAGCCCGTACAAGAATATTCAACATACAGAAGCAGCAATAGAGCCTAGCATTTAGAGTAACAAATATTGCCGTGGGTCCCTTCCTGACTCTACCCCACCCCCACCCCCTGTGCACGCACAGGGGCATGGTTTGGTTTCTATGTTTGCATTTATTCTTTCAGCAAACAGTCTGCCAAATATTGACCTATGCTCTGAACCAAGTATAGTTTGAAATTTTTTTAAAAAGACAGAAACTTTCCTTTTTTTACTGCAATGCCGTGAATTAATACAGCTCTTCTGGATATAATCTTTGTAACTCCCATTGAAAGACTCAGTAGGACTATGCAAATGAAGTACTTGTTATCCACCAATGGGAGGGGATTGAGTAGTTTACTAATAATGTAAATAAGGTCTATGGGGCTGAGCCCCGGTGGCATAGTGGTTGTGCGCGGGACTGCAGCCCACTGGGACGGAGGTTCAATTCCAGCAGTGGGTCTGGGCCTTCTACTCCCACCGCCGGAGAACAGTGATGCCCCACAAAAATAAATAAATAAATAAATAAATAAATAAATAAATAAGGTCTATGGTACCTGGTGGGGGTGGGACCATGTACATAAAGTCTGTGGAATCTCACAGGGGGGTTGGCCAGTTTAAAAGAGAGGATTGCCAGGCTTCAAAGAGAACCAATTCCAGACCATAGGGGACCTCACCACCACAGAGAAGAAGAGTTTGAGGTAGTGTGTTCTTTGGACCTGAGGTCCCTGAACTGGGAGGCTCCTACTAAACTGACCAGATTTTAAGCGGGACACCTTTGACTGGGGGCCAGGGATGGCTTTTGATTAAAAATTTGGTCTATATGGAGTGGAAAAAAATGTTCATAGAACACAAAAATAGTATTGTAATGTATTCATTTTCATTTTAAAATGCTGCGGGACGTTGTTAAATTGTTACAAAGCGGGACATCTGGTCACTTTGTCTACACCCAGGAATCAGAGAGAGAAGGAAAGCTGAAATGCTGGAGACAGGGCCAAGGTAGCAGCAGAGGCAGCAGAAACAGGACACTGTCAGAGATGGCAGGGTGTGTCCGCTGACCTGGGGGGGCCTGAGAACCTTCCAGCAGAAGGCTGGCTGGAAAAGGAGGATGCCTCCAGATACTTGGCTGGAGGATCCAGGCTGACCCAACCATGGGGCGAGAGGACGGAGTGCCATCTGGTTGAGCAGGGAGCCTCTGGCCACGGACTGGCAGAGCTAAAAGAACTTAGCAACACTTGCCAGAGCAGGGGAGCGTCCAGGCCAAGGTGCTAATGGTGCTGTTGGGAAGCTTCCTGACCAAAGAACCATTTCCTAAGCATCTCTGAACTTGGACTGTAACCTGTAGCCCCAATAAATCCTGTAATCCAGAGCGTGGTACCTGAGTCCTGGGTGGCCGTCGCCAAGGCTCACGGGAGCCAGTAAAGAAGTAGAGAGCGCGTGCAGGAAGGACAGTTGGCTAAAAGGACTGGAAAGAGGCAGCATGCCTGACTTTCACCTCAGAGGAATCAGCCTTGGGCTGTGGATCTTAGGTCTCCTTCCCCTTGGATGTTGGAGAAGGTCAGACAGTATCATCCTCGGGCCAGCTGTACACAGACTCGAAGTCCTCTGCTGTTGACCAGGGCCGTGTGACTGCTGTTCTCACACTCCAGCGGGCACAGACAATCATTCTTCTCCCCCACCCCTGCATGGGTGAGCAAATGGAGGCTCAGAAATGTTGACTTGTCCCCCGTCACACGGTGTGGATGCTGTGGAACTGGAGCATACAGACGAGTGGTTGCCTCTGGTGGCCCGCCTTCCATTGCCCCACAGCCCCCCCCCTCCCTGCAGGATTACGTGCCAGGGGTGAGAGTCTCTGCTGCTGGTGCCAAGCTCTGCAGTGTTGAGAGAGAGACACACACACACGCACACACGAGGGATCTCGAGCCCTAACAGCCCTGCTGGATTCAAGAGAGACCGGCATGAGCAGCTGTTCAGGGTGGGGGGCGGTGAAAGTGAGGGTGAGGGTGAGGATCTTGGTGGGGTCAGTGGGAGGGGGTGGTCCACTTCAGGGAGCCAGTCCCAGAGAGGCTGGGCAAGCCACCATCTCTCTGGGCTTCATCGCATCCCCCCACAAAGCCATCTTTTTACCTTTTCCGTGGATTGAGGAAAAAATTGATTATGTTATCTGACTCAAAAAATATACTTTTTAAAACTGCCTTTTTGATGAAAAAGCCTATATCCAGACAGCCTCCCAGTTTGCCATTTCTGCACCGAGTGTGCAGCAATGGCTACCTCCTTCTCCTTCTGTCAACACACTCGTCACTTTTGTCTGCTTGCTTCACTCCCATGAGCTTCTACTGCCCCCACCGCGCCCCCCAGTTTCCTGGTGATGTTTTAGGGTAGCTGTTGCTTTCCAGTCCCATGGAGATAAATGCAGCCATGGACTCAAGCATCTGGACCACTGGGAGGCTGGCCAGGCCTAGGCAGTGCTAGTTGGCTTTGCATACAGTTGTGAGGGGGTGGAGCTGACCCGGTGACACTCAACAACATACAATATCCTATTTTTTTTTGGGGGGGGGGTTGGTTTATCAATGACTGACATTGGGTAAAGGAGTCCTGGTGGAGTCCTGGTTAAGCATGGGGCTAACTGCAAGGTGGGCAGTTCAAAACCAGTTCAAAATCTTTTTCCTTTAGAAAGATGAAACTTCCCACTCCCGTTACAGTTACTGTCTCAGAACCCACAGGGGCAGCTGTACCAGATGGCTATGTGTCACCTTGAACGTGATAAGAGTGAGTTTGGGGAAGTTGGCTCAACTGCTGGCTCAAGTTCTGCTCTGCTGGAGAGTATTCTTTGGCAAAGACCTCCCCATAACTGGAAGGACGATGCCTCCCAAGGTCCAGGAGACAATAAGACGGTTCTCCGGGCTGCCCAAGGAAGGGAAGTGTGCTCCCATTAGCATGGCAGCTCAGCTCCATGGGTGGTGGCTACCTGGAGTCTTGAGAACCCATGAGTGCCACATTAGATTAGCAACCTCTGTGGCGTTTGTGTGCCACATGGTAGTCAATCCTGACACCCATCTGCTGGGGCCACCAGCTTTGGCTGGGATCTGGCTGGTCCATGGTGGCCTTTGCTCCAAGGGTGCGTTCTCTGCACCACTGTTTCCATGACACAACCCCATGAAGAAATCCCGGATCCAGAACCGGATGTGGCCTCTGCACGCCTCCCACACTCAGTGTACACATATTTACTGCATGCTTCTCAATGCTAGACTGCACTCAGAGACCCTTTCCCCAGTGCTCACTGCCCAGTGGGTAAGGAAGACATTGCACGGGCAGCAACTCTCCAATCTAGTGAGGGCAATGCTGTGATGTCCTGGTGGCACGGTGCTTAAGTGAAAGGTCCACGGTTATTGACCCGCCAGTCCTCCGGCAGGAAAAAGATGTGGCAGCTTGCGTCTTCCAAGATTTGTAGCATTGAAAACAGGTTTCAATCAACCCAGGGACAAGGGAATACCTCGGGATCTAAAATTGATGGCGAGGAGGGCATAGGATGCCTGATGGGGCTTCGACAAGGCAGTGTAGCCGAGAGGAATTACTGAACCCTGAATGAAGGCCGAATATGATAGTGGGATAAGAGGAAAATAAAAGAAAAATGCCCTAGGAGGCAAAGGGCATTTATAGAGGTCTAAATAACAGGTATGTACATATGTAAATATATTTATATATAATGATAAGGGAATAGATCTATGTACATATATTTATCTGTTAAGTATTAATGTAGCAGATGGATTTTGGACCTTTATTCAAGTATTTCCTCAATGCAAGAACACTTTGTTCCAATAACCCGGCATTCTGTGAGGCTCATTTTCCCAACAATCTCACTGAAGACAAAATGGGTGCATTAGCAAATGTGGTGAATAAAGCTGATGGTGCCCAGCTATCAAAAGTTATCGAGAGAAAAAAAAGCTATTGCGAATTAATGGGCTGAGCCCTGGTGGCGTAGTGGTTGTGCACGGGACTGTGGCCCACTGGGACGGAGGTTCAATTCCAGCAGTGGGGCTGGGCCTCCTACTCCCACCACCGGAGAGCAGTGATGCCCCCCCCCCAAAAAAAAAAAAAAAGAAAAGAAAATGATGATGGCAACATATGTACAAATGTGCTTGGCACAATGGAAGCATGGATGAATTATGATATGAGTTGTATGAGCCCTCAAGAAAATGATTTAAGATGAAAGAAAACCCCATGTTGAAGATCTGCTCTCTCCATTGGGCTACAGTGAGTCAGAATGGACAGGACAGCAATGGTGCATTTTGTTTTGTGGTAAGGGGAGACATTCCTGGGTGGCAAGACCAGTTATGACTCGGCTGGTAACCAGACAATGGCTGGTTCAAATCCACTAAGAGAAAGACCTAGACAGGCTCCCCTGCCAGCCACTGACAAACCCATGGAGCACAGTTCTACTCTGACACATAGATAGCTGCCATGAGTTGAAATAGACCGGCAACAGCTGGTATAATGGTCCAGCACAGGATCCTTCTAGAGATTGCTCACCTGGGCAGTCAGAAAGAACAACTGCCTGGGTGTTGGGCAGGTACAACTGCACAACAAAGCCAAGAATTGTCCTTGGAATGTTTTGATGGGGCTCTTGGGTTTCTAAAGGTTTTGATTACAGACTCTACTGAAAAATCCTGGTCCAAAGGGGGGTCAATGAGAAACAACAGCTCACAAGTTCATGGGACAAAATTTCACATTCCCATGGCATTCTGACTTAATAAGGTAGGCTTAAACATCTCAAAACTATTGCCCTGGGATAATCTTTAAGTGCTGAAGCTTAAACCCCACATGTCCCCTGAGCTCTTTAAACTAAACAATAAAAAAATAGACCCACTGTCATTGAGTCTATACTGACTCACAGTGTCCCTGTAAGATAGGGTGGAGCAGCGCCGTGAGTTCTCAAGACTGTCACTCTTGCAGATTGCAGCCCAATGCCTAACCACGACACCACCAGGGCTCAGCCCCCACTGCAACTCTTCATCTTCCTCTTAGGGAGCTGCTGGTGGTCTTGACATGCTGACCTTGCAGTTATCAGCCCAACACATAACCACGATGCCACCAGGGCACCATGAAGAATAGTTTAGCTTAGTTGGCGAAGAATGTATGCCTTGAGCACTGTGTTCTTTGATTTTATCATCCTCTAACTTTTTATTGTGAATTAGGTAAGGTGTATCAGTCTGGATGGACTAGACAAACATATCTAGGGAGAGTCATATCTGTATAAGAAAGAGCTTCGTGTCATGTGTAATCCTAGGTTAAGAAAGCCTTCTAGTCCAGTCCATAATCTGATTTTAGTCCATGTGTCCAATACTAATCTATAAAGTCCTCTTCAGACTCACGAAGCACATTCAAAGATGCCAAATGCAGGAAAATGACAGGCCAATGGGTGGGAAGTCTTGTGGATCTCATGGCACTGTAAGCATCTCAGCACTGGCAGGACTCTCCAGGTGGCTTCTCCAGCTACAAGGCTCCTGCTGCCATCAGTCTGTCTCAGTGTGGCTTGCCAGCAAGGATGTCCCGCGGGGACTGAGCCTGTGTCCCCCGCAAGCGATCTACTTATCTCCTTAGCACCTCCAAATGAAGTCATCAATATGCCACCTGATGGACAGGCTAAACTTCACCCCTTCACTCTTAAGCCTCTCAAATTGGCAACAGATTATGTAACTACCACACGAGGGTTTGCAAAATAGTTACCAATTTTATAGTCAACAGTGCATACACATTTTGTCTCAACTCCTCCATTGCAATCCCTCACTGTACCATCCATCTCCTGCCTCGCTTTCTCTCTGTTACACGTCTTTCTTCCCTCACCCTCTGAATTTTATCCTCCAGGATATTTCAACCCTTTTGATCTGAAGTGATGGATTGGTCTAAAACACGAGTGAGTTCAGTTTTTGACCTCAAAGAAGCCTAAGCGCTGTTGTTTTGGGGACTCCACCATTGTCCACCCAACCTGTAACTGTGTGCTCTTTTATGATTTTAAGTCCTGTTGTATAGTCCTCTACTCTCTCCGGAACTTTCTAACTTTCAGAAGGCTTGGTAAGGGTAGCCAGGTACCATCTAGCTCTTCCGGTCTCAGGGTTGTGGAGACTGGTGCTTCTATGACCCATGTTCTTTGCTCCAGATCAACCTCAGATAGCTGCCCATGAGTTTTGAAGAGTCCACCCCACCCCAGTCACTATGGACACACCAAATAAGGTTCTAAAACATTGTCTTTGTGAACTATATTAATTCAGCCAATTAATATAGCTTGGTGTTGGCCAAGACCATGATCCTGAGCTCCCAAGGCCGGTGACTTCTGCTGTTCAGTTCTGGCTAGGAAGTTTTCATGGCGGTGATGCCTGCATGCTCACGTCACCCTATTCATGGATGTATTTGCGTGAAGGTAAACACCCACATGCAAGCACTGCGCTTCTTTTCAAGAACTCTCGACACGGAATCACGTTGACAGCAGCAGTGCGATAGGTTAGACAGAAGGCCAAGGGGTCAGTGTGTTCAAAGTTGATGGGGGAGGAAAGCATTGAGGAGGGAGGGAAAGAATGGTTGTACAACGTGAAGTGTGTCATCAGCGTCAGTGAATGGTAAATGTAGACATGGTCGAGTTGGGTGTCTGTGTTACTGTGTATATTTTCAACCACAAAGATAGGGGTGCTATTTGTTGTCGTTCTTTTTTAAAGCTTCCTATAGGAATTAAACCTTCCAGAACAATGGGAAGAGCTGCCTCGATGTCACTGTAGGGAGCCGTGAGTGAAGAGAACATTTTCTGGGGGTTGTTCAGGAGGTCATGCCCTCTCCCCCCCCCCCCCGGGAGTCTCCACTCAGCTGCTGGGGGAGGCTCTGGGGTGCTTTGGGGCCCAGCTTCAACAGCAGGAAGAGGACTAGCTGGAGCCCACCAACCCCTCTGTATCTGTCCAATTCTGACCTGCCCAACTGCACAGAGCGATGGCCACTGCGGCCTTCTGTGGAACCTGGGGTCAGTCATAACAGCTAACAACAGTAGGTGGTGCTGACCCACACAAAAGTTTGGGAACCACGGTCCACAACCTTACAAATAAACAAGTAGGTGGTTATTCAGTTTGACTTTAGCAATCTGCTCTTGAGAGCCATTCAGGGGCACTGCAGGGTGACGTCCTATTGAGATCGACTGTGGGTCCTCTACCCACTCGGCCTCTCCTGGGCTCTCTTCTCAGCCAGATGGGTGTGGTTGGACGCCAAGCCCTGACTCTGCCAAGGAGCCAAGGGGCCGGGACAGCAGAAGGTCGGCTCCACCCAGCAAACCGGGCTTACTGGTAATATGCAAATAGCCCTATCTCCTTCGGGTGCTCATTTGTGATCAGCATGCCGCTGACACCCCAGTGTGTGGACACCTGAGTAGGACACAAAATGAGGCAAGGTGAAATGCCAGGTGTCTGCCTTAGAGGTCAGGGATGACCAGACTTAGAGATCCTGTCCAGTTCTTTGTTTGTTAGGTCACTCTCAGATACCACCACCCTGTACCCCAGCTCCTAACCACCTACCTTCTCCTACCCCAAACAAAGGAAACTTTCAACCTCTCAGCCAAAGCTCCTCAAGCTCCTCTGGGAAGCAGGGCAGGCCAAGGGAAAAGCCTCAGAGGAGGCTAACCCAGAGCCTGCAGCCCTAGCCCAGGCCAGCTCATTTTGCAGACCTTCTAATCCCAGGCAACATTTTGGTCTCGGAAACCCAGAAAGGCAGTTGTACTCTGTGGGACAGGGTCCCTGTGAGAGTTGTAGTCAACTTAATGGCAATGTGCTTGTTTGCTGTAAAGATGCCTCCAAGGAAAGGACGTGGCTTGGTTCACCTTTATTGAGGGCAGGACTTACCAGCCACTCTAGTCCTGTAACAAGGAGTCCTGGTGGCAGAGTGATTACACATTGGGTGGCTGTCAGGTTAGCAGTTCAAAGCCACCAGCGACTCTTATTTAATAGCTTTACATAAAACAAGACAGGAGAAAGGCTTACTTATCGTCTCAGAAACTCACAGGGGGAGTTCTACCCTGACTTCTAGGGTTGATTGGCATTGACTTGATGGCAGGGAGAGTAGTCATGTAAGAGACAAGTCCCTCCAAAATGGAATCAGAGCCACAGGCTAGACTCATACTACATCACATACAGTACACAGGAATTACAGCTGGAAAGGCCATATTAATTGACTGTATCTCAGCAACATGCTTATGTCTGCACAGACCTGTGTGATAGTTTTGAAATCTCCTGTCAACTCGTGAAAAAGTGGAGTCTAGCCTGTCAATCAGGTCTCAACTTGATGACCTCATTTCAAGGTACTAAGGAGATACGTAATTCCTTGGAAGGTAGAAACTTGACTTCCTGGTGACAAGATTTGTGGACCGATGCTAGTGTCCTGGAGCTAGAGGAGGCAGGTGGAATACTGATCAGGGCTGAGATGTGCCCACCACCACTGGATCCACAAGACTTCCTCCCCCTGGCCTGTGATCTTGCTGCATTTATTGCATGTGTTGTGTGAGTCTGAAGAGGAATTTTTGGACTGGAATCTGACAAATGGGCTAATATTGAACTTATGGGCTATTTTTTTAATGTACAGTTGTTCTTTGACATAAAGTCAAAGTCTTTTTTACACACATATGCATGTCTCTGGATTTGTCTCTCTAGTCTACCTGGACCAACACAGATTCAAGAGGGGTAAGATTCTTAGCTCCATTCCTTCTGCCCTTTCAGTCAAAGCTCTCTGCCTAGTGCCTACCAGGGCCAGGACTGCAGTAGAGCAAACAAAGTGCTATAAAAATATTTGTTTTAATCGTAGTTTATTTCATTTTTGTGGTTAAAATTTTCCCAGCAAAACACATACCAATTGAACAATATCTACATGTACATTGCAATAACATTGATTACATCTTCCAAGTCATGCAGTCATTCTCCCCCTCCATTAATTCTTTTACCCCTGATTTTTTTAAAGCACAGTCTTTACAATATTGGCCCTTCGGTGGTTGATTGGTCTCATGCAGGGTAATGTGCTCCAGGCTCCTCCGTGTTGTGAGGTCACTCTCCCTTACCGGATTATTCCTTCAACTTTCCCAACTTCAAAGTTCCCTAAGGGGCTTCCCCTAGCCTCTCATTCAGATGTGAGCCTGAGTGGAAGGTACTTTAAAACAGCATGGTGCTCCAGTCAGGAAGGTGCCTTTCCCAGGGTGAGGCTCAGCACTGCGCAGCAGATGTGCTGGCCCCTGGGATTTCTCCAGATGTGGAAAACCCAGCTGCATCATTGGGCTGTGCCCACTCTCCCCTGTAATCAACAAACAAACAAGCATAATCATCAAGGCAGATTCTTCCTGATCAAGCTATTGTCTGCGTTCAAGACCACTTCTGCAGGGGTGGGGGTGGGTTAAGGTTTACATCTTATCTCAGGAGGCCGTTCAGAGGTGGTCCCAGAGTTCCGGGAGCCCTGGAGGCATCTGGGGGAGCACCAGGCTGCTAACGGAGGCCAGCTGCTCCTCTGGTGAGGTTCTTCACTTTCATGCACAGTTACGGCTTCAGAAACCCAGAGAGGCAGTTCTACTCTGTCTGACAGGGTCCCTAGACATGGCATTGATTTGATTACAGTGAAGGTTGTTGTTGTTGTTGTTTTGTTGTTGTGGCTCCAGAAAGTGCATTTCAGGAAAATTGGTATTTCTGTTCTATGTGTTCCCCCTTTGTGATCAGGACTCCTGTAGAGACTGTTAGGAAAACACGCAGAGGTGGTACCTGGCGGAGTTCAGTTCTGCTCTCAAGGACACAGTTCCTCAGGAGGCAACGTGAGGCAATTGGCCACACATTGTCTAGCTGTAACATTTAAGGAGGCACTCATTCTCTGCACCAAACAAGTGCTGACCCAGAACCTGAGAGTGAGTGCCTCCTTAAATTTTGCCTCTAGGCACCTCATGGTAAGGAGACTGATTAGAGGATGGGTTGGTAATCCCAAGGTCAACAGTTCGATATCACAAGCCACTACAAAGGGAGAAAGATGAGGTTTTCTGCTCGCATAAAGAGTTACAGTCGCCAGCCCCATTAAGAAATATGGCTACCCTCGCAGACCCAAGGTCTATTGGGGCCAGGAAGAAGAAGCAGCGTCAAGATTATACCCTGTTGGACACAACCACACCAATGCAAAGCACTAAGAGTGTGCAACAGAGCGTAGAGTCACAGATGGAGTGACAAGGATATACTTTGGGGCCAGGGTATTGGCACCCCATCCAACTCAACCAGGGGTCACTCTAGGGGGTCAACAACAGACCTCGAACTTTATACAGGTTCTTATATTGCTATTATTTTTATTATTCTGTTACGTATTGTATAGTACATTGAGGGGGTTTCTTGCTGTTGTTATCATTGTTTTATTTGCTTAAGTTGCTCCATTTTAGGAGACCTTTCTTGTACATATCGCTACCTCTACAGATCTATCTAGACAAGATAGACTGGTCAAAGAGGTTGGAGGCGAAAATGACAAGTCTGATGGCTCCAGGGTAGGGGACATTGAAGAGGGGGAAGAGGGGGAAAGGTGATGATGTCGACCAGCCCAGGAAAAAGGGAATAACAATTGATATAAATGCAGGGACAAGGTGGGTGAGAGAAGGCCAATAGAGATTAAGACTAATGTAACAGAGAAAAAATACCGAAACCCAAATGGAGAGTGAGCATGATAGTGAGACAAGAGGGAAGCAAATGGAAATAGAAGAAGGAACTGGGGGATAATGAACATTTATAGAGGTTCAAATACAGGTATGTACATAGGGG
>PVJH01038830.1:0-16887 GCA_004026705.1 Nesogale talazaci
CACCCCGTGGCGGTGGACTGAGTGGGCCTAAATTCATGCCTGTCCCAATCAGACTCTGATGCTTCCCCCCACGACTCATTTTCTTCAGCCATCATCTGAGAGAAGACCCTCCCCTGGCAGGATAGCGATAATGGAGCAGGAGCTGCTTAGAGTGTGCTCGCTTAGAAGAGCGGCCTGCTCATCAGCGGGAGCTGCTCTGGGTGTTGACTGTGGACAGGTAGAGATGGTCAGGACCACCCCACCACCTCCACACACACCCCCTCCCCCCAACCAGGCGGGATCTGTAGCCTGGGGCTGGTTGACTTCCCTGAGGGCTGGCCCAGCGAGGAAAGACAGTCATAGAATCCTTGTTTTACATGACCCAGGTTCTATTCCTGGCCTGCACACATCGTATGCAACCACGATTTGTCTGTTGGGGCAGGCTGGGCTGCTCAGAAGGCCTCGGTGGGACACCCCAACTAAGAGAGACTAGAAAGAAAGGCCTGGTGATCTACTTCTGAAAATCAGCCAGGCTCAGCATGGTCCAACCCCCAGTGTATCATCGGGATGGGGCTAAACTGGGTAGCCTAGGAAGGGGGGCGTAGCCCAACTGCAGCTCAGTCTAGAGATAGCTGAATGACATACAAAGTCAAAGTCATCAAAGTCAGCCTCCCTTGTTTCGTGGGTAAGTCTCGTTACTCAGCAAAAGAAGAGGGACGTTAGCTTACAGCCTGAGAGGGCTAGCCTGAAGCATATTTCCTAACCCTCTGCCCACCCTGTGCTTGTGGGCAGTAGCCTCCGCCACGCCTCGGTTCCCCTGGAAAGGGAGCAGCCAACCTCGTGGTTTCTGGGTAGATCAGCCCCAGTGCTGTGTGCATGTGTCCCCACTTGGCACCAGCCCAGGGAGCTCAGTTCTGTTGAGGCGCCGGCCCTGGCAGAGTCTGCTGAGTGAGGGCTACACGATGGTCCTGGGGCTGTGCTTGGGCGTCATGGCCCAGGATACACTGGGTGGGAGGAGCTTCAGGTTCTGGGAGGTTCCAAGTGACTCTCTCTTGCTCCCTGTGCAGGCCAGGCCACAAATGTCTTCACGAACATGGTGGAAGACTTCATGAAGCCGGCCATCACCATTGTGGATGAGCTGCTGGAAGCAGGCGTCAATGTGACCGTGTATAACGGACAGCTGGACCTCATCGTGGACACGATGGGTAGGAGGGGAGCCCGGGACACATGCTTGTATGGAGCCAGAAGGGAATGGGCGTTGCGCATGTCTGTCCTGGGACATTCCATCTGCGTGCCTTGACTTTTTAAACCGAGGAAAATTTTGTGGCTGTGACCATCCGAGAAGCCTGAGCCCTGTCACCTTGTAAGCCTTTCGGCATCCTTAGAGAGAGGGAAGGAGGAAAGGAAGACAAAGTCAGAAAACAAGAAACCATTTGCTGCCTGCACCACAAAAGAGAACAGTTCCCTGACCACTGGGCAAGTGCTCTCTTGGATTGAGGGAAAATCTCATCTGTGTGGTCTGGCGGTTTCATGTCGAGCTTTGTAAAGCGAATTGAAGCTAAAGTCTAAGAGGCTCTGTAAGCCGGGGACCCAGGGCCAGCCAGGTGTTCCCTTCTGCTTTGGGCCTGGCTGCAGGCGGTTCAGAGCCAGGTCTTAGACCCACCGTCGAGTCATGTGCGTGGCCAGGGCGGTGCGGTTCATGAAGCCACATCGTGGACGGTTCTAGTGACTCGGGCTCAGAGGGAACCGAGGATGGTGTGCGAAGAGTCTTTGCTTGGCCATGAGCTGTCAGGTGATCCAACTTGCCGTCTCTTTCCTCCTGAGACACACCCCCCCCAGACACACCCACCTCTGGACATATCTACCGGGCCCCACAGAGGCCCCTGGGCAGTGGAGAGTCGGAGGCAAGACGCAGTTGGGGTTGGCTTGTAGCATTTGCTCTGAGAATCCAGCATCGGCATCCTTGAGAACTTCCTCGAAATGCAGACCTTTGGTCCCTCCCTGGGACTACGGGGATTGAATCTACCCGTCGACAAGGCTTCTATATAGGGGGCAGTTTGGGAAGCACCAAGTGAGAGGATCTGAGTCTCCCCACCCCGCCCTCCCTCTGCCCTATCACTAAAGCCCAGCCTTCGTCCGGTCCCTCTCACTAGGCCAGGAGTCGTGGATGCGGAAACTCCAGTGGCCGGAACTGCCCATGTTCAATAAGCTGAAATGGAGAGCCGTGTACAGCGACCCAGCATCTTCCGAAACATCTGCGTTTGTCAAGTCCTACAAGAACCTGGCTTTCTACTGGATTCTGCGAGCCGGGCACATGGTGAGCGAGGGAAGGAGCCGTCAGCTGTGGTCCCAGACCTGCAATGGCAGAGAGAAGCCACACACTCCTCCCCTGGAGGCCACTGGGCACATGCTCTCTAATAGCCTGGAACCAGAAATGCTGCCTTAGTGAGGGGGTTGCGGGGGGGCTGGGCGTGGCCCTGGGGAAAGTGCCCAAACTGAAAACCTGTGATGACCATGCTTCTGTCCAAGCTTCCAGAGCTTTCCTACCACCCTTGGCCTCCCTTGGCTTGTATTTATGCATCACTCCCTCTCAGCCTCCGTTATCCCCTGGCCTTCCCTCCTGGCCAGCACGTCTCTCTCGGTCTCTTCTTTGAAGATACCAGTCAGGGTGGATTAGGGCTCTCCCCACCCCATTAGGATCTCCTGTTAACGTCATTATATCTCCCAGAACCTGTTTCCAAACCAGGTCCTGGTCACAGGGCCTGGGGACCAGGACACAACTCACCCCCTAACAGGTGGGCAGCCAGGCTCGGGGATCTGGAAGACTGGGCCCAAAGCATGAGGAGGAGTCAGCTGAGGCAAGAGGCAGGGGAACCAGGAGCTCAGAGAGCAGCTTGCCTTGTCCCCCGGCCGGAGCTGCTTCTAGGAATGGAGAGCAAAGGCCCCCAAGAGGAGGCCGGAGAGGTGGAGGTCATCTAGTGGGCTTAGAATTCAGACTTTTTCCAAAGGGCAGCAGGACACCAGAAGGGGGCTTAAGCCGAGGGGTGAAAGGATCAGATTGTCTGAGCAACCGCATTCTGGCAGCAGAGGGCCTAAGGCAGGATGTGCTGGGATCACGGTCCAAAAGACCATCAGACGAGATGCAAAAATGGCAAACTTCCGGAAGGAGAGTTGTCAGGGACTGGAGCTGTTTGGGGAGGGGAAGAAATGAAGGAGGGCGTTCCAGCTTGCTCTCGGGGGACAGTTTGCTGTACAAGGTGAGTTTGAAGTACCTGGAGAACTGCCAGGTGGGGTGTCAACAGGTAAACAGGTGTATCTGTTCCGAATGCTACAGATAGAAACAATATAGCTAGATCTGGGATCAAGATGCAAGTCCTTGGAGATGGAGGCAACAGGGAGGCTGCCCAGGATACGGAGGAAGGCTCAGCCAGAGAAAGGGAGACCAAGAGCCTGAGGTCCCAGAGGGAGAGGAGAGGAGATTTGGGGAAAGAGGTGGGCCTCTGCTGAGGATCAGTGCTGATCCTCTGCTGAGGATCCTTGATCCCGCCGGCGTCTGTAGTGGCTGTGGCAAGACTGTCAGACTCGGAAGCCGGGTAGAAAGACTGCAGAGAAGTAGCAACAAGGGAGAGAGCAACGGCTTCCTGTAAGAAATTTGACCAGAAGAGGGAGTGAGCCAGACGGCTGGATGGACACAGTGGGACCAAGGGGGTATTTCCCCCCCAACAGTTTGATCGGCATACAACTCCCACATCCCACAATCCAATTGTTCCGCCCCCTCAAGCAGAGGTGCACGGTTTGAGAACTTTTCCTTCCTTCTTGCACGCTGGGTGACGAGCTCCCTGTCTTCCTTCAACAACCCCTGCCGTCCCGGTCAGAACCCATTTATCCAGTTCCTGTCTCCATAGACTTGCTTCTCTGGATTTCATAGAAGGAAAACATTGACAAACAAAGGACAAACACACTAACAAGAGTAAAACAGATGGAAACCTTCATGGAAAAGAAAGCAAGAGGGGACTTTTTTTTTTTTTCTTTTTTTTGTAATGGCTCTAAGGTCTGAGTATGGACTGAGTGAAAGCTAGTAGGATGTCTTAGAGCAGAAATGTCTATTGCTAGAGAGAAGGCCCCCAGAGGCAGGAGGGAGGAGCAGGGGGCCATGCTAACCACATACGCCCCCGTTTCCTCCAGGCTGTCACCTCCAGATTGCAAGAGGACAGTCCCAGGAAACCTTCCAAAGACCGTGGGGGCTGTATTAAATCAGCCTCGACCACTCAGGGCTGAATGGCTTCAACTCAGGCATGGTGACTGGCGGAGTCTGCCCCACCCTGCCTGGAGGCAGAGGGGCGGCCAGCTGGTGTCACAGACAAGTAGGGGTCCATGGCATTTCCAAGCTCGGATGCCCTCTTCTCCACCCTCTTATGGAGGAGAAGCCAGGGTCTCTGTTTCCCCCGAGTCCTTTTGATGATTATTCGGGGAAGAGATTTGCCCTACGACCTGCGGGAAAATCAACTTTTTAGAAACCCAGGCACTGCCAAGGAGCTGATGCTGACTCCTGGTGACTGGATGGATCGGGTCGAAGTGCCCCTCTGCCTTTCCAGGACTTGGCTGTTGACAGGAGAAGAAAGCCTGGTCTCTGCCCCAGGGAGCAGCTGGTGGCTTCAAACAGCTGCCCAGTGGGGACCACCAGGGCTCCCCAGGAGGGGAAACCCAAGAAAACTGGGAGTCAAAGGTGGGGTTTCTTTGTTTGCAGTGTCTTAGGAGCTTCCCTCTCGGACTTTCCCTCATCGTTCCCCACCTGGGAGTCCTCTTACGAAGAGAGGCCTTCCCAGTGTTGAGCTTCTTCCTCCTCCCTTGTATGAACAGGCTCCCAGAGAAACCTCTGCTCGTGTGGGCCGTTCCCTTCTCCTATTCGGTAGGGAAAAAAGCAGATCCTCCATCCCAATGGAGCAGAAGGCCCCGTCCTAAAGGTTGGCTTCCCCAGGCCCTGGCCACCCCCAGAGTCAGGGCCCAGAAGAGCAGGTTGCCCATCGTAGGGTCATTCACAGAAGAACCACTCCTGAAGAGATGCCCTAGGTGGCCAGTCCTCGGTACGCTTGAGCCCTGCCCCGGTCATGCCACCGGGAGTCCTAATGCCCTGCTCCCTGCTCCACTCCAGGTTCCCTCCGACCAGGGGGCCATGGCGCTGAAGATGCTGCGGATGGTGACTCAGCAGGAGTGGTGACTCAGCAGGAGTAGTCCGCTCTGGCCTGAAGAGGAGGGAGCTGCACCGGGGACCCTGGGAGTCTTTGGTCGCCCTGGGCTTCCCAGGACCTGACTGTGAAGGCTCCCACCAGCCTCTCTCCGCCAGCCTCTCTCCTTGGGCCAAACATGCTGCCTGCAGGGAAATTTGGATATCATTCCTGCTGCTTAGAGATCCTGAGATATATTTCTAATGGATTTATTTTCATGACAATGGAGGGCTGTGATAGATGAACTTCTGTATTACAAAAGCAAATCATGTGAATTGAAGACAAAGTGGCAATCGCCAGATAAGCACAGGACGAGATGAACCCTTTTCCCCTGCCCTGGAGAAGCTGCACTGCCCCTCACTGTGTAACCCAACAGATGGCCTTGCTACGTGTGCCCACATACTTTTTACCAAAATCATTCTGGCATCTCTCCCTTTACTGTCGGGTTTGTGCCCCTGCCAAGATGCCCTGAGCACCATTACATGTCAATAAATAATCCTCTGTGACGTTTTTCATGGCTGATGCGCGCCCCGTTTTGTGGTGTAGTCAATTAACACGACCCTTCCTGCCACACAGCCTTACAGGATGTGGTAGACATGCATTCCAGGGTTGCCTGTCCTCACGTCTTGGTGGGCATGCCCTGCTATTCTGGTGGACAGGATGAGGGTGGCTTTACTGAACTTGAGGGGAGAGTGGGAACCAAGTCACCCACTCTGTTTCCTCGGGAACATCTAGACACCCCCCCCCCCCCAACTAGAAGGAGCCACTTCAGATGCCACCAGTCCTCTCCTTGTTTGGGGGTGGAGATGCTGGTGCCCTGTGCACGGTCAATCTAGCAGCGCACACAGCCTCCCCTGGAAAACCACCCTGCCATTTCCTGACTGCGCTTTGGTAACAGCAAGGACTGCTGTGACCTTTGGACCGTTACAGCTTCTGCCTCTGGACCCTGCCCTTGGCTCACCGTTGCCTGCCCTCTGGCTCTGAGATTGAACAGCCCCGACAAGCCCGTGAGACATCCTAATGTTCTTGGAGTTTCTGTGGGACTTTGTGCAGCCAGTCGCAGGACTCAGGGGCTGCTGGTACTCCAGGGAGGCGTGAGGGCAGGGAAATGGAGCAGAAGAGCATCTTGGGAGAGTGGGGACATCTTTAATCACCAACTCCTTGGGAGCAGCCCAAGATTAATTTTTCTAAAAGAAATTATATCGTCAGGTTTATGCCCCTGCCAAGATTACCATCGTACTTTCATTTCTGTAATACAAGCAGTGCTCACAAAAGACAGCCTGCTGGTCACTTTTTTTTTAAAACGTAATGATTTTATTGGGGGTTCTTACAGCTCTTATAACACTCCATACATCATCTGCATCAAACAGATTTGTACACATGTTGCCATCTTCATTTCCAAATATTTTCTACTTGAGTCCATGGTATAAGCTCCTCTTTTCCCTCCTTTTTTTTTTTTTTAATATAAGTCATTTTATTGGGGGTGGGTTACTCTTTCAAATACACACCTATTTCTTTACACTAAATTCCTAAAAGCATCATTGTTTAAAGGATTGTCGAATTTCTGTAACATCTGTTTGTTTGTTTGTTTTGGGGGGGGCATCACTTTTTTTGTTTGTTTGTTTTTATAACATTTTTTAAAAAGCAACCAAAGATATAAATAATTCACGAGTCGTCCTGCTCATTGTACAAATTTCATTATCTTTCCAATTCCATTTCAGTTCAGGCCGAGGATGACCCAGTGCTCATGGAACAGGACGGCCCCAGAGGGGTCTCTGGGCTGGGAGTCTTTAAAGGACTCATTGCCAGTCCCGGGCGCTGCCGCGTGGGTTTGAACTGCTAACTTTTGGGTGCCTGCTGTCGTTGTGTGCTGTCAGATTGAATGTGATAATAGAAGGACCCCAGCAGGGGTTTCTTGGCCGTCATGTTTAGGGGGTGGGGGGATTGGAAGGAGCCCCGTGGTGCTGTGGTTTAGATATTGAGCTGCTAACTGAAGGTCAGGGTCCAAGCCCATCAGCCCCTCACTCAGTCAAGATTCAGAGTCTCAGGGACTGCGTATCCAGTGACTGTGAGTCGGATTTCACTGGATGGCAGTGGGCTTGGTTTTTGATTTTGGCTCATGGGGACAGCCTCTCAGCAGTAGAGTGCTTAATTATTGCTGCTGTGACAACAGGGATCCTTTAGGTTTGGAGCACAAAGAGCCCTGCTGAGTGCTGACTGCTGGCATAAGCTTGGTGGTTTGGGCCTACCAGCTGCTCCACTGGAGAGCAGACATCATGCTTTGTGCCTGAAAAGATGAGCGCCTGCAAAACCCTCTGGGGCAGTGTAGGAGGCCACCAGCCTCTGACCACTGATGGGGTTATAAGGAATGGTTGGACAATTAGGAAGAATGAGAAAGACAGAGAATAGACTGCTTACCTCCTCCAGGGAGCCAGAATTGAGCAAGAGTCAATGGATGCTTTCACCAACTGACATGGTCGTGGGGCATGCAAGCCTCCCTAGCGACACATACGTATCACCACATACGTATCAAAGCAGACAGTGTCCTAAACTAGATGTTCCTGAGCTCAGGGGGCAGGTAGAAGGAGTGACGCCCCCTAAGCACAGAGAACAATAACAACATGTCTGTTCCTATGGATGAAGCTGCCGGCTAGAGAACAATCAGCCATGGACTTGTGAGAGGTAACATTGGAGTAGCACTATGCTGGGACAATACTGTGAGGATGGTTTTTCACTAGGAAAAGGTGACTGGGACTCTTCGACTCACAATTGTGAAGGCCTCCCTCCACCCAGAATCCTGCTTTCTTTAAGTTGTGAGCAGAGATAATTCGTCTGCATACACTCTTCTTGGTCCTCATAGGGCAGCTTGCTTTGTGCTGTGCCTCAAAGCCCACTTGAGCATTATAGGTCGGCCTGTGCAACCCGGGGACCCCTGTGCTTCCTAAAGTGAGGCCCAGCAGATCTAGACAAGCAGACACGTACACTTTGTCCTGGATTATGGGCTACAGGACAAAAAGCTTTCATTGTCTGGAAGCTAGGGAGTCTTTTTTTTTTTTCCCCCTGAAAAGGCCAAATAAGTTTGGCCACCTAGGGTGTACACCAGTCAGAGATGTAAACTCATCGAATGATCACCCATGCTGCTAAAAGCAATGTGACTCGGGCTGAGCCCCGGTGGCGTAAGTGGTTGAGTGTGGGACTGCGGCCCGTGGGCTTGGCAGTTCAAATCCAGGAGCGACTCTCAGGAGTGGCACTGGGTAGCGCCCACGACCACCAGAGGCAGTGATGCCCACAAAACAAAAAAAAAAACAAAAACAAAAAAAGAAAAAAGAAAAAAGAAAAAAAAAAAGCAATGTGACTCATCCTCGGCCAGCCCTCTGGAATGTGACCCTTGAAATATGAGTCTTCGTGATTGGTGCTTTCCTTCTGGTCATGCGTAACAAGTCATACCATTGCCCTACTGAGAATTGGGTCCTTTACACAGCAGCCAGGTTAGCGGTGGAGCTCTGATTTCCTTAGTGGAAAGCTGAATTTCAGTTACCATGACTGGTTAGATAACACAGTGTATGTATGGGATCGACTGGCCCTTCACTTTGACCCTGAGACTAAAAGGGGTTCTTTGGGCAGAGCCACCTTACACATGCCCCTGGATTTTGCTGCTTAGAGAGAGCACTCTTGTCTGCTCTTGGACAAGAAAGAGCCTTTGGAGGCCTGTGCTAGCCCAATGTGGATCTTTGCCCAGTGGCTTTTGCTTTGTAGCCTTTGCCTACAATCTGAACTTCGAGCAGAAGTGCCATAGAGAGTTATGAGCTACTGAACAAAAATACAAATTGCCAGACAAATTGAGTTCCCGACCTTGGAGGTAAGGTTAGGGCATCAATTGGGGACGATTATGAGCTTGATCATAGGCATGAGTCCTCGGCGAAGATTTTCACCAGGCAGGGCCCTCAAATCCTCTGTCAATAGAGGCAGTCCTTCCCCCCTCACCTGAGAGCCCATGTCCAATTCCTAGCCTTGCCTATGGCCCCTCTTCTCTCAGCTGGCATCTGTGTGGTGTGGGCACATTTGGCTACATGGGAGGCAGCACCTCACTGAAAGGGGGCAGCCGAGCACAGTGACCAGCCCTGAGTGGCTGTTAGGTGCCATTGCACAGCCCCGACCCAGAACGACTGCAAAACACACTGAACACTGCCCAGGCCTGCACAATCTTCCTAATGGTCCCTGTTCTTGAGCCCTTTATTGTAGTCATGGTGTCAATCCTCCTTCACTGCCCCTCTGCTTCACCTAACATGATGTCCTGCTCTGAAGACAGTCAGTCTCTCACAACAACATGTCCAAAGTCTGTAAGATGAAGTCTTCCTGTGCTTACCTCTAGTGAGCACTTTGGCCATACTTCTTCCAAGACAGATCGATCTGCCCTTCTATTAGTTCATGGTACTTTCCATATTCTTCCCCAGCATCACGATTCAGAAGCATCAGTTCTTCAGTCTTCTCTATTCAGGGTCTAACCTGCACAGGCATATGAGGCAATGGAAAATACTGCGGTGTGGGTCAGGTTCACCATAGTCCTCAAAGTAACATCCTCACCCCCCACCCCAATACTCCAAAGAGGTCTTGTGCAGCAGATTTGCCTAATGCAATTTGACTTTTGATCCATGAGCATTGATTCCCGTGAATCCAAGCAAGACAAAAATCCTTTTGACAACTTCAGCCTTGTTTTCTTTTTTTAACCATTGATCATTGTGTTAGTCTAGGTAGATTAGAGAAGCAAGTTCATAAACATGCATATGTATATAAGGGTGAGGTTTATGTATAAGAGAAATGGAACATTGAGAAAGCATCCCAACCCAGTCCAGTTCAAAGTCATACATCCGATATTAGCCCATAGGTCCAATACCAGTCTATAAAGACTCATGGAATGCAGACAATGACACCAGGACAATAACAGGCCAGTGGATGGAGAGCCTTGTGTGTCCAGTGGTGGTAGAAGCTTCTCAGAGCTGGCAAGGGTCTCCCAGCAGCTTCTCCAGTTTCCAGCACTCAGGGTCTATCAGCATGCTGCCATGTGACTTGTCAGCTGCAATGTCTTCCAGGAAGTCAGCCTTGTGTCTTGTCAGGAGAGCATCTCCAAGGGACCGAGTACTCAGTCTCTTACCTCCAAGGGGAAAATACACCTCGAATTTCCTAGAATTCTCAGGAAAAAGCCATGCTCACACAGAGATCTCATTGACTATCTCAAGACTGACAGACTAGACTCCACCTCTATGCTCTTAATCCTCAGATTGGCATCAGACTAGGTGACTGCCACAGTCGTCATGTTTTCTATTGGTCGTGTTGTGAGGGTTTGGGTCTTCTTCACACTGAGCTGTAACCCATGCCCTTGATCTCCATCAACAAATGCTTCAAGTCCTCCTACTTTCAGCAAACTAGGTGAAGTCATCTGCATATCACAACACAGATGGGTAATAAATCTTCCTCCAAACTCAGATGGCATATTCTGTACATAAGCCAGGTTCTCTGATTATTTGCTCAGCATACTAATTGAATAAGTATGGTGAAAGGATATAACCATGAAACACTCCTTTCCTGATTTTAAACCATGCAGTATTCCCTTGTTCCACTCACACAACTGTCTCTTGATCCATGTACAAGTTCAACATGTGCACAAGATGTTAGAATTCCCATTCTTCTCAAGGTTATCCATCGTTTGTTATGACTCACACAATCATGCCATGCCATCATCATTAAAACACAAGCAAGCGGGCTGAGCCCCGGTGGTGTAGTGGTTGTGCGCGGGACTGCGGCCCACTGGGACGGAGGTTCAATTCCAGCAGTGGGGCTGGGCCTCCTACTCCCACCACCGGAGAGCAGTGATGCCCCCCCAAAAAAAAAAAAAAACAAAACACAAGCAAGCATTTCTGGAATTTTCAGCTTTGAGCCAATATCCATCTGACATCAGCAAGGATATCCCTTGTTCCACATCTTGTTCTGAATCTGGCCCAAACCTCTGTCAACTCCCCATCAAGGTACTACTATAACCAGTCTTGGATGATCTTCTGCAAAATTTTACCATTGTGTGATATCAATGAAATTGTTCAAAATCAATAAATTCTGTTGTGTCACCTCTCTTTGGACTGGTTGTAAATGTGGATCTCTTCCGGTCAGCTGGCCAAGTAGCTCTTGCAAATTTTGTGGCAGAGATGAATGAGCACTTCCCATGATGGTCAGCTTGCTACAACGTCTCAGGTAGTCCTCTGTCAATTCCTAGCACCTTGGTTTTGGCTAATGCTCTCAGTGAAGCTTGAACAACTTTCTTCTTGCTCATATGCTATCTCCAGAAATAGAGAATTGTCCGTTCTTTTTGGCATAACAACTCTGTGTATTCTTTCGATGCTTCCTGCACCATTCAATAGAATCTTTCAATGTTGCAACTCAAGACTTGAGTGTTTTTCTTGAGTTCTTTCAGTTTAAGATATGCTAAGTGTGTTCTTCCCTTTTCTACGTCTTTCAAATTCTAGGGTTTTCCAATTCTAGGCAGCCCTGAAAGATCATGGTAAAAGGAAATCTTCTCAGTGGCAAAAGGAAATCTCTTCTTAGAGCAATGCCTTTGCTGGTTTGCACGGGAGGATTGACTGGTGGGAGATCTGTGCAATGGATGTGAAGTAGTATCAATGCAGGAGCTCACACTGTGGCCTTTTCACTGCCGAATCAGCTCAGAAGCAGTCAGGTCTGCAAATGCTCCTTCCACCCTCTGTACCCTCCAAAGCTTCTCCAGCTCCATTCTGTGCACACAATGTGAGGTGTTTCGGTCTGTTTTATGTTTGTGAGATTCATTATTGTTCTTATCCTTCCCCACTTTCCCTCCACCATGCCTGCCTGCCTGCCTTCTTCTGTGTTTCAATCTCCATCACCAGAGTTGAGTTGGCAGCTTACGAAGACTGCACAGCTTCTGCTTCCATGCTGCACACGTTAAATCCTCCTAATGTGAGCGCATGTGCGGAACACACACACACACACACACACACACACGTCAGCTGCTCTGACTGAACTTAACTGTAGAAGATGATGCATTCAAAGCTCCCATTCACTGGACTCTTGCCATGTTGGATGTGTTCTTTTGCCTCAATCTGTGAACGACAACTTGATCGCATCCAAAACTTTGCAGTCTGCTGCCCTTTGCTGAGAAAGTGGACCCCAACTTGACCTTCCCATTTTTGTCCACGTCCCATTTATTTTACTTCCTGGCTGCTGCCTTTGTGTGATCTTAGAAATGTGTAATTTTGAGTGGTTGTTGTGGCAGTCACCTAATCTGGTGTCCATTTGAGGATTCAGAGTGCAGGGGTGGAGTCCAGCCTCTCAATCTGGAGATAGCCAATGAGACCTCTGTGTGGACATGGCCTTCTCCTGAGAATTCTGGGAAAGGTGGTCATTCCTCTCTCGAGTCACTCCCTCTGAGACATCCCTGAGGAGAAGACACATGAAACTACTCTAGTGCCCTGAGCAGACAAGCCATATGGATGCAACCAGATCGCTGAAGCTGGAGAAGCCACAGAAAGACTCCTGCCAGCGCTGGGATGCTTCTCTCACCACTGACCTTGCACCCACTGGCCTGTGGTCTTCCTACATTCACCATCATTGCATATGTTTCGTGAGTCTGAAGAGGACGTTGTAGATTGCTGTCAGGCATCTGGGCTAATATCAGGCTTATGACTTTGGACTGAACTGGGTTGGGATGTTTTCTTAATGTACAGTTGCTGTTGTATATAAACCTCTCTCTTATACACATGTGTGTGTCTATGAATTTGTTTCTCTGGTCTACCTGGACTAACACAGTTATGTTTATAGCTTTTGATTCCCTTTGCTTGGTATGCAGTGAGTTCTTTGGACTCAAAGGTTCAGACCTTCTGTTTAGTCATGTCTTCTAGGACAGCCAGTCAATGGGATTTCATGCTGCCGATGGCTTCTCTTGCAATCAGTTCTGATGTCAGTTGGGTACTTTTTTTTTTTTTAATTTTCCTTATCATTGCCTTTCAGTGTCGGTACCATACCCCCAGCATTGGGCTGACTCATAGCTAGCAAAAGGATAGGGTGGCACTTGAGGATGCAGTGGGACTTCTGAAAGTTTCTAAAGCGGTAAAGCTAGACGGGAGCAGACACATCTTCCTTTGCCTGAACAGTGACCAGTAGATTCATTTATTTTTTATTTGGGGGGGAGGGGCATCACTGCCCTGATGGGAGGAGGAAGTCTGGAGAGCTGCTGCTGGATTTGAACCGCCAACCCCACACACAACTACTTGCCACCGTGGCTCACCCCCGACAATTAGATTTAAACTGCTGACCTTGATTAGCAGCCCACCAGGCCTCCTCAGTTGAGCCCGAGACCTTGGTACAATTGTCTAGGGAGAGCAGAACGCCTCGGTGTGAGAAGGGAGGATGGAGAAGGGCTTAGAAAGAGCCCGTGGGATTGATGCCATGTGGTCGGCAGGTAGAGGAGACTGACTTGCAAGGAGCCGGAGAGGAATACCTAGAGCAGGGACTCACACTTCTTTCGACAGCACGCGAGTTCCTTATCAAATGATCGAGTCACAGTGCAACAATGCAAAACATCTAGTCATACACGCACGGAGCATCCTTTCTGTGTGCAATGTATGTTCATGCGCCTTGCAGAACCACACGAGTCCATATTGCACAACACCACACAATCAACTATGTACATTTTTTGACCTGGGTTGACTCTGATGACTTGCACTGAATGGAATGAGCCAGGGATGCGTAGTCTGGACAGAGCTGCTGACAGCCAGCTTCCAAATGATCATCAGTCATGGTGGAATGGGACTTGGACTTCATGATCTTTCTGTGGGAGAAGGCTGACTCATATTAATAAGTAGAGCAGAATAATGCAGTCAAGGAGGTAGCACATTTTCTCATGTTTGGGTATTTTCCCTCTGAGAGTAAGTTCCAGAACTGGTTGTGAGCTCTGGACTTCAGCTGAATGTCAGCTTGTAGTGTCAAAATCTCACATTCCATATGAAAGTGATACATTTTTGTCTTCTTACTTGGTCCAGTTCCCCCACTCATTTTAATACCCTTTCTTACATTTAAGAAAAAACCAAGGTCTAAAAATTGGCAATAACTTAGCTTATCAGTTTTGCTGCACTTAGCACAGTTGTTTGAGCATGTGCTGATTGGCTGTGCTGTATATCACTTAAGTGATGGGACTGATGATAGGCTTATGTCTACTTTTTTTAATGCCAGGTGATCTACCCACACTACATTTTTGATGGACAGTCGATCGTGATCAACGTAGAGTACCCTTGACCTAGAACTATTGTTTGAGAATTGAATACTTAGAAATATCTCTAAGAACAGGAAACAGAATGGTTATGCTTGCCCACTCCAGTGACCAGCTGACCTGGCTTCAGTCCTGGCTTAGTCTCCACTATCCAGGAAGCCTTAGGAAACTGAGTTAATTGTTCTGTGTCTTAATGTTCACATTTGCTGAACGGGGATATAAGAGGGTTACTTCAGTGATTGTCCAGTGCCTGGCATTCTGTACACTCTCGACTAGCACTGGTTGTAATTATCAGTTGTCATTGAACAGAAAAGGGAAGGACTTTCTTTTTTTGGTAAAGGTTCATTCTTTGGGAAACACAACAAATGATATTGTCCCCCCATGGGATTAACAGACATTCGTCATCAGACAGTCCTCGGCTAGGGAGTTGAAGAGTCCCTCCCAGCCTGTGCTGGTGAGCTTGGGGTCATGCACACACAGGTAATGATTTTCCCATTCAAAGTTGCATCTGTGGGGGCTAAGCCCCGGTGGCGTAGTGGTTATGTGCGGGACTTCAGTCCACTGGGTTAGCAGTTCAAATCCAGCAGCAGCTCTCCAGGAGCAAAGCTGGGCCTCCCACTCCCACCAGAGGGCAGTGATGCCCACAAAACAAAGCAGCATCTGTGAAACCTTCTCCATGCCCATGGACTATCTTGGGTGATGCTGTTCTACAAAGAGAGGAGAAGTCAGTGTGTGTGTGAGCGTGCATGTGTGGGTTTGTGGAATGCCTCTGGGACACCAACAGCAACTGCGACCCTCTTTTTTCTGCTCAGCTTAATCTAGGGCAGATGTGAGCCTGAGTGAGGACGTTATGAAGTCTGAGGATGAAGCTAATTTGGTAGAAGGCAGAAAATCACAAGATGGACAGTATCCTAAGGACATCTGAGTTCTGCACCCAATCATGCCTAGAGATGGAAGCTCCCTCCAAATGTTAGGCATGCACCTCGCAAGTCACTTCAGCCCATCTGAATTAGATTTCTCTTCACTTACAACAGAACCATCCTAAATGATGCAAGTGGTAGCTGATTAACATTGCTCTCTTGGCTTAAAAGTCACTGATTGCTATTTTCATAGCTGTTCATGCCTAACTAGCTGAAAAAAGTGGCATAGCTGCAGAAACCCAAAGTAATGTAGCAGAAACGTAATTATCCCTAAAAAATATTATTTTGTGCAAAATTTCAAACCCATACCGAAGTCGAGAGATTTCTCTACTGAATCTTTGAATGCTCACCACTCAATGGTTTCAATGGTCATCGACTCATGACCACGTTTATCTCATCTACGCTTCCTGCCTCCGCTTGGATGAAGTTAAAGCGTTGTCCACATTTCACCGCGTCCGTAACCTTTTCTGTATGGGCGCAGCACAGTTCATCGCTGCATAGGGATCTTTGAGTGGTGGTCTTTGTTGTGCTCACACAATGATTGGGTGGCACGACATGTGAAGAAGGTGTTTGCCCACCAAGGGGAGTGGACAGCTCCCTGCCACTTCGAATAAGGTGTTTGGCATCTGTGAGTATTACATTAGAGGTCAACTGGATTGAGTCATGATGGTTCATGATGGTAATGATGCCATCGTCTTGCATTGTGTGCTCTGATGTAGTTTTGTGATGTGTGATAGACCCTAACTTCCATGCCTGTGGTTATGGTCCTATTTGGGATGGAGTTACCCATGAGGTTAGCGAGCAAGGTTCAAAACAAACAAAAAGTCAACCTCACTCCCACTGGGTCCATCCTGACTCACAGCGACCCTTCAGGACTGGGTAGAACAGTGCCTGTGGGGTTTCTATGCACTAACTCTTTTCTTTTTTTTGGGGGGGGGGCATCACTGCTCTCCGGTGGTGGGAGTAGGAGGCCCAGCCCCACTGCTGGAATTGAACCTCCGTCCCAGTGGGCCGCAGTCCCGCGCACAACCACTATGCCACCGGGGCTCAGCCCGCACTAACTGTTTAACAGAGGAGAAAGCCTCATCGTTTCTCCCGAGGGGTAGTTGGTCTTGCAGCTGGCGGTTCAAAGCCTACCATTCAGAGTTAAGTTGAGAAAAATGCCCAGTCTCTGCTTCACCAGGAGCTGTAACTCAACTCGACTCCACTTCCACCACTCTTCTGTCTTAGTTCCTTCAGGACCACCTCTTCACCCTGCAGGCCTCCATCAGGACATACACAACTACTCAGGACGCCAGACCTAGTAATGCGCATTGTTGTGTGAGACAGGGTTCTCTAAAGAAGCAAAATCGGGCTGAGCCCCGGTGGCGTAGTGTTGTGTGCGGGACTGCGGTCCACTGGGTTGGAGGTTCAATTCCAGCAGTGGGGTTGGGCCTCCTACTCCCACCACCAGAGAGGAGTGATGCCCCCCCCC
>PVJH01038831.1:0-16856 GCA_004026705.1 Nesogale talazaci
CTTATTGATATTACCACTCTCACCACTGGTCTTGAAGGAATCATCTATCCTGGATTCCCTATGTTTTTGGTTCCTATCTGTACCACTGTACATCCTCTGGTATAGCCAGATTTGTAAAGTAGAATTGGGATCATGATAGTGGAGGGGAAGGAAGCACTGAAGAATGAGAGGAAAGTTGTATATTTCATCATTGCTACACTACACCGTGACTGGTTCATCTCCTCCCCATAACCTTTCAGTAAGGGGATGTCCTGTTACCTACAGATGAGCTTTGAGACCCCAATCTGTACTCCCCCTCATTTACAATGATATAATTTTTATTTCTTTGATGACTGGTACCAAATTCCTTTGATACCATGTTGTCACACAGGCTGGTGTCCTTCTTCCATGTGGGCTTCCATGTGAGCTAGATGGCCACTTTTTACCTTCAAGCCTTTAAGACCCCAGACACTACATCTTTTTGATATCCGGGCACCATCGGCTTGCTTCACCACTTTTGCTTATCTACACATTTGTTTTCAATGCTCATGTCGGGAAGGTGAGCATCATGGAATGTCAATTTAATAGAACAAAGTGTTCTTGCATTGAAAAAGTACTTGACTACAGGCCCAATGTCCATCTGCTGCCTTACTGCTAATCTATATTTATGTACACATAAATCTATTTCCCCATCATCATATATAAATATATTTACCTATGTATATGCCGGTATTTAGACCTCTATAAATGCCCTTTGCCTCCTAGTTCTTTTCTCTATTTCCTTTTATCTTCCTCTTGTCCCACTATCATGCTCAGCCTTCATTTGGGCTTTAGTAATTTCTCTCAATTACATGACCTTTGATCAATCTCTACCAGGTCTCTCATATCCTCCTTGACACTGATTTTGAATCACTTGTTGTTCTCTTGTCCCTGAGTTGGTCAACACCGCCTCTTTTTCCCCACCTCTTCCTTTCACATGGTCCACTCCTTCCCATCCTCCCCCACCCCTAAACCATTGTTCCTGTTGTTTTCTCCTCCAGACTGTTTATCCAGCCTATCTTATTTAGATAGACCTGCAGAGGTAATAAGATGCACCAAAAACAAGACTAGCAAGATGAAATGACAAAAGAAAGCAAAACAAAGCCCAGACTGGAGGATACTCCAAGAGGTCAACAAACAGACCTTGAACTGTTTACAGGTTTTTCTTTTATGTTATTTTTTTTAGTTTTTTTTAATATTTTTTCTGGACATTGTTTTTTGTTGTTGTTGTCATTTATTTTGTCATATCTTACACTGACCAATGTCTCCCTTCATTCACTTCCCTGTTGTCCGTACCCCAGGGAGGAGGTTATATGTAGATCCTTATAATCGGTTCCCCCTATCTACTCCACCTTTCCTCCACCCTCCTGGTATTGCTCTTCTCACCACTGGTGCAGGAAGTATTTTCATTATTACAGATTGAGCATGATTAAGCACAAAACAATATATAATCATATATTGTAAAATATCTATTTCTAATTTTAAAAAATGAAATTTTGTCTTGAAGCATGGTGTAGCAAAGGAAACAGTCTTCACACCAGATGTTCTTATGTGGGCATATCTGCATGTGGGCAGACCCGCCTGCAGAGGATAGAGGAGCCGTGTCTGGTTCCTAAGACCTTTGGAAATATGTGTTTTCTGATGGTATTATGTGACCCCTGTGAAAGAGTCTTTCAGGCTAAGCCCCGGTGGCGTAGTGGTTGTGCGCGGGACTGCGGCCCACTGGGACGGAGGTTCAATTCCAGCAGAGGGGCTGGGCCTCCTACTCCCACCACCAGAGAGCAGTGATGCCCACCCCCCCAAAAAAAGAGTCTTTCAACCCCCACAGGGGTCGCATGCCACAGGTTGAGAACTGCTGCCTTACAGTGTTGTTCAGTGCTTTCACGTAAATTCTGACTCACACTGACCCTATGTAAAACAGAACTAAATCCTATCCAGTCCTCAACATTGTCATGTTTGAGCTCATTGTACTTATAGTGATGCTGTCTAATTACCAAATAAAGAAAACCCACTTCTACAGGTAAAGAAGATAGGATACTTTGGGGAGATACAATAATCTTGTGTCAGCATTTCCTCTTTTGATGTAGGACATAAAATATACCTACAACTAGGATATTATAAAGAGCGAATAGGCTGAGGCTCGCTGGCGTAGTGGTTGTGCGCGGGACTGCGGCCCACTGGGATGGAGGTTCGATTCCAGCTCCACAGAGCAAAGGCTGGGCTTCCTACTCCCACCACCTAAGGGCAGGGATGCACACACACACACAAAAAAGAGCAAATATATGTAAAATGAAGACACAGCTAGTTTAGAGTCTGACTCATTTCAGTAAAAAATACAAAATAATTTATAGCACTTGCTGAAAATTTGGGAATATTTATTGCATCCAAGTTTGGTCATTTTCTTTTGACCAATAGTTTATTTCCTTGTAGCAATGAATCCTTAAAAAACAAAACCGGGGCTGAGCCCCGGTGGCGTAAGTGGTTGAGTGTGGAACTGCGGCCCGCGGGCTTGGCGGTTCAAATCCAGCGGCGGCTGGGTAGCACCCACAACCACCAGAGGCAGTGATGCCCACAAAAAAAAAAAAAAAAAAAACACCTCTGGATTTTTTTCCCTCTGGATTTTTTTCCCTCTCTAACGTCATCAAGGATGGTTACAGAAAGTCATGTGGACACTTTTCAGAAAGTCTTGTGAAAAGGAATATAGACGGTATGGAGGCAGCTGTGAAAAATAAAAGAAAGCAGGATGAATCCCCTAAATGTGGGGGAAGAAAAAGAAGTCCAGGGGTGTCCCGGGATCTCAAGGAATGCCCATAACCACCTCATGAGCAACAATTTGTGACCTAACTAAAGGTCAGCTGAATGGTTGCTCCACAGCTTATACCAAAAGACAGCCCTCAAGTACTCAGTACATACTGAGTTCTTAGTACCCAAGAATGCTTTGCATGGACATTTTCCTTGGAGAGAAAAATGCATTGTAGCCAAAATGTTCCTTGGGTGATTTAGAACTCTTCTTCTTCTTCTTCTTTGATTTAGAACACTGATTCTTCTTCCTCTTCTTTTTCTTCTACAAACATTCCTGAGTCTTCAAGATTCAATGCCAAATAGATTCTGGTTATGATTCCAAAAATCTCCACAACATATATTTGAATGTATGTTTTCTTATATCTAACCACGTTGAACATTTTCCCCTTCCTATTCTTTGATGCACAGCATAAGTCTAGGTACCTGAATATCAGCCGAGGCACCTAATTTTACCACAAAAACTGCATTAAAAATGTGTTGAGAGACGCGGAGCTGGAAAAAAAGGGAAGCGGAGGAGGCAGCGCCGGGCACCGAGGACGAGCCAGCGAGCGAGCGAGCGAGCGAGCGCCGGCGCTGGGCTTCGCAAACCCAGCCCAGCCCAGCGGCCTTCCTGCCAGCCCGGGAGCCCGGGGAGCCGCGCGGCCCGCGCATCCTTGGGAGGCGGACTTCCAGGCAGAGCCGGTGGTCAGGGACGGAGCCGGTCCGGGCTTGACATCCCTCAGCCTCAGCCGACCGCTGTCTTCGCTAGCAGGACCGGGGGGGTCGACCATGACGGAGAACTCCACGTCCGCCCCCGCAGCCAAGCCCAAGAGGGCCAAGGCCTCCAAGAAGTCCACTGACCACCCCAAGTATTCAGACATGATCGTGGCTGCCATCCAGGCAGAAAAGAACAGGGCGGGATCCTCCCACCAGTCCATCCAGAAGTACATCAAGAGCCACTACAAGTTGGGTGAGAACGCCGACTCCCAGATCAAGTGGTCCATCAAGCGCCTGGTCACCACCGGGGTCCTTAAGCAGACCAAAGGGGTGGGGGCCTCGGGCTCCTTTCGGCTGGCCAAGGGCGATGAGCCCAAGAGACCAGTGGCCTTCAAGAAGACCAGAAAGGAAGTCAGGAAGGTGGCCACCCCCAAGAAAGCAGCCAAGCTGAAGAAGGCGGCTTCCAAAACCCCCAGTAAGAAGCCCAGAGCCACCCTGGCCAAGAAGGCCAAGAAGAAGCCGGTTGCCACGCCCAAGAAGGCCAAGAAACCCAAGACTGTCAAAGCCAAGCCAGTGAAGGCATCCAAACCCAAGAAGGCCAAATCTGGGAAGCCCAGAGCCAAGTCCAGTGCCAAGAGGTCCAGCAAGAAGAAGTAACGATGAGACCTTTTTCTGTGGACACTCATTCCCACCTCTCTCCTCTGTAAATACTTCTCACCCTCTCCCTGTCTCATCTATAAGCCTTTGCCCCAGCCTATCTGACTTGATACAGAGACAGACCTTGGACTCCTCAAACATAAGGACAAATTGATTTCTCTCTGGAACCAATCATGCAAGGCCAGCAACAATAAATCTCATCTCTCTTGATGAGAGTGTACTTTAAAAAAAAAAATGTGTTGAAAACTTGGCTTATACAGGTATATATGGAAACTTCATCTTTCTTTCTTTTTTTTTTTTTTTTTTGAGGGGGCGGGCATCACTGCTCTCCGGTGGTGGGAGTAGGAGGCCCAGCCCCACTGCTGGAATTGAACCTCCGTCCCAGTGGGCCGCAGTCCCGCGCACAACCACTACGCCACCGGGGCTCAGCCCTCATCTTCCTTTTTATTTACTTTTTCCATTTCTAAAATGACAATAATAATAATTCAAAACTCTGCTTTATGAATTAAATGAGTTGGTACACTTAGAGCAACACATAGTAAGGCTTAATTAAGATGATTTGCTATTGTTACCCTTGTTATAATAATTAATTGTTGAATTGTCTAGAAATGAGTTCTAAGGAACTCTGGTGGTGTAGTGGTTAGGTCCTATGCTGTGATCCACAGGGTCTGCAATTCGAAACCACCTGAAGCTTTCTATGCCTGCAAATAATTACAGTCTCAGATAGTCACAAGGACAGTTCTACACTCTTCTATATGATGGCTATGAATTGGCATTGATTCGATGGCCATGAGTGAGTGAAAGATGAGTTTTAATGCACCTTACCTAAAAGTCAAAATGTGACACACACAAGATTTTTAAAAATAAACGATCAGCAAAACAAAAACACTTATTGTTGAGTCAATTATAACTCACAAAGATGTTACAGGACAGACTGGAACTGCCCCACAAGTAGGCTGTAAGCCGTGTGTGTGTGTGTGTGTGTGTGTGTCCCTCTGAGGTCTTTCCTATTTTTTTCATACAGTGATCTTTTTCTTTTCTTTATCCCTTTCACTTAAGATACTATGCATTTACCCTATAGTTGACAATTTCCCTTCCTTCTTCCTCCTACACTGGCAACCATCAGATAGTGTACATATTAGTATGAAAACCTTTTCTTGACTTTTTATAATGGTACCTGTGGCAGTCATGTGCTTATGTTAATTTTATCATTGAAATGTAGGGGTGGAGTCTAACCTGTTAATCTGAAGATAACCATTGAGTAGCCAATGAGGCCTCTGTGGGGGCATGGCTTTCTCCTGAGACTTCTGGGAAGTCTCGCGATATTTCCCTCGTGAAGATGAGACACTATCTTCCCCAGTTGTTGGGAGTTAGTCTCAGAATCAGAGACGATGAATCACGGACAAGACAAGATGGCAACTTCCGAGAAGCTAGAGGAGCCATCGGAGAGACCACACAGCCTTGCCCTGATGGAGCCAGACCTCTGAAGCTGGAGCAGCATGCTGTTGATGGACCCTGAGCCCTGGAAGTGAAGAGCCATGGGGAGACCCCTGCCAGCACCGAGACTCTGCATCCACTGACCTGTGACTTCGTGAGTCGAAAGGAGACTTTATAGACTGATATCAGGTGTGTGGGTTAATATCGGACTTATGACTTTGTAGTGGGCTGGATTGGGATGCTTTCTTAATGTCCTATTTCTCTTATATATAAACCTTTTCCTCATATCGATATGTGTGGCTATGAAATTTGTTCCGCTAGTCTACCCGGACTGACACAGTACCTCATATCATATTTGTCTTTTTATTTCACTTAGTATATTTAGTATATTTCTTTCACTTAGTATAGGTTCCTCCAGGTTCATCCATGTTATGGATGTTATTCTTGGATGTTGTACCATATTTCATGTGTGTACATAGTAGAATTTGTTTATCCACTCTTCTGTTGATGGGAATTTAGATTGCTCCCATCTTTTTACTATTGTAAAAATACCATGATAGGAGCCCCGGTGGCGTAGTGGTTGTGCGCGGGACAGCGGCCCACTGGAACGGAGGTTCAATTCCAGCAGTGGGGCTGGGCCTCCTACTCCCACCACCAGAGAGCAGTGATGCCAAAAAAAACAAAACAAAAAAAAGAAAGAAAAGAAAATACCGTGATAAACTTGGGCATACATATATCTATTTGTGTCATGACTCTTAATTCTCTAGGCTATACATACACCCAGAATTGGGATTGTTGGATCATATTTCTATTTCCAACTTTTTAAAGGAATAGAGTGATTGCACTATTTTAGAGTTCCACACATGAGGTTTCTACTCTCTCCATATCTTTGTCAACATTTATTGTTTCCTGTTTGTTTGCTTGTTTTTTTTAGTTGATATTTAATGCATATTTGTCACTAATCTGAGATAAGATGATAGCTTATTGTTGTTTTGATTTGCATCTCTCTAATGACTAATGATCTCAAACATTTCTTCATACTTCTTGGCCAGCTGTCTGAGAGTTTTCATTGGTGAAGTATCTATTCATGTCCATTGTCCATTTACTAATAAGATTATAGGTTTTTCTTGTTGAGATATTGAGTGTAAACCCTTGTCTAATATAATGTGGTCAAAAAAATTTCTAACCCAGTTTGTGGGTTCTCTTTTTACTCTTTGATAAAATCTTTTGGTACACACCATTTTGAGGAGACCCCAGTCATCAAGTTTGTCATCTGCAGTTTGTGTGTTTTCAGTTCTGTTTGATAGTGTCTTTATGCCATGTATTAGGGCCCCGTAAACTTGTCCCTATTTTTTAATTGATGGTCTTTATGGTTTTAGTTTTTACACTTAGGTCCTTGATTCATCGTCTGCTAATTTCTGTACATTGTGTAAGATAAGGTCCTGTTTCATTTTTCTACAAATGTATATCCAGTTTTTTCAGCCTAACTTGTTGAAAAGAACACTGCTTTCTCATTTAGTGCATTTTGGTCTTTTGTCAAAGATCAGTTGTTCGTAGGCAGATGGATTCCATTCCACTGCTCTGTCTATTGTTGTGCCAGTAGCAGACTGTTTTTACTACTGTGTAAGATATTTTGAACCTGGAAAATGAAGTGACTCTTCTCACCTTTTCTTTAGCGGTGCTTTGTTTGTTTGAGGTCTCTTTCCTTTTTATATAAAGTTAGTCTAGTTTTTTTCATCTCTTTTAAAGAATGATGTTGGGATCAGGATCGAGGTCCTATTGTATCTGTAGATCACTTTGCATAGTGTGGCAGTTAGATCTTATGTCAACTTGATGATATCTGTACAGAAGTAGGTGTAGTGTCCAGCCTGTCAATCTGGCGGTAGTCTGATAATGCCTTGTTGGGGTTTGGACTTTCTTCTGAGAGAGAGAGATCAAGGAGAGCAAATTCTTTTTGGCTTCTTTTGATTTCCTGCTTGCTGAGACTCCGTGTCCACCTCCAGGGTTGGCCAATGTGATGAACGCAGGAGCTAATGTTCCCACCAACATTGTATCCTCCCAACTTTGCATCTAGCAACCTATGATTTTCCTTCTCCCTGCTTCATATTTCTGCCTCATCAGCCTACAGCTTATGGTGGTTTGAAGAGGACCCAGGCTAGCATCAAACCTATGGACTTGAGTTGAACTGGGATGAGACACCTTCTTGATATGAATTTAACTTCGCCATTGGTTTTGTTTCTCTAGAATCTAACCTTAGGCAGGTAGTATTGGCATTTTCACAATGTTAAGTCTTCCTATGCATGACATGATTTATACTTCGATTTATGTAGATCTCTTTTTTTTGAGGGGGGGGGGCATCACCGCCCTCAGGTGGTGGGAGTAGGAGGCCCAGCCTTTGCTCTGTGGAGCTGGAATCGAACCTCCATCCCAGTGGGCTGCAGTCCCGCGCACAACCACTACGCCACCGGGGCTCAGCCCCGTAGATCTCTTTTGACTTCTAGTGGTTGTGTTTTGTAGTTTTCCTTGTGTGAGTATTTTGTTTCTCTGTTTAAACTTACTCCTAAGTATTTCATCTTTTGGGTGGCTATTGTAAATGGTCTAGTTCTCCTGATTTCCTCTTTGGTGTTTCCTTTGTTAGTGTAAAAGAATATAACTGATTTTTGTATGTTGATCAATGCCCAGATATTTTGCTGAACTGTTCAATAAGTTCCAGTAATTTTCTTTGGAAACATCTACATATAGACTTATATCATCAACAAAAAGATTTTTACTTCTTTGCCAATTGCTATGTCCTTTATTTCCTTTTATTATCTTATACCTTTGGTTAAAACTTCCAGCACAGTAGATAATAAAGGCATCCGTTTCTGGTTTCCATTCCCAAAAGGAATTGCTCTGAATCTCTTTCACTGAAATCCATATTGGCCAGAGATCTGCAGGCCAAGCCCCAATTCCAGCTACACTGACCCCCTCACCTAGAAGAATGCACTACAGAGGCCAGCACTGAAGATATAGCCTGAGGAGAGTGGCAGGCCTACCCAGACCACCCAGGAGGGAACTAAGAGGGAAGGGGGTTGGGGGGACAAGTCCCCCCAACCAATGCACAGAGCAGCCAATTCACAGAGAGAACTGTACGACCAGCCCCACCAGGAAAAGGATATCCCGTCACTAATGCACAGCACTATGGGGGACAGCACTGGAGAGATAGTGCTGGAATTGTGCCGTGTCTGCACCTCCCAACCTGGGCAAAACATGAAGGTAGCACAACAGCAAGGGGGACAAAGCAATGAACTTCCTGAGGAATCCCAAAAATAGACTTCTGACTTGGAGGGGCAGGGCTTAGGACCTCAGCGGACCCAATGGGAAAACATTCATAAGGGTCAGAAGACAGGTCTGGACCTATTAATAGGCTCTTTTTTATTTTTGTCTTTTTCTTTTCTTTCTTTTTCTATCTATATATAATAGACAGAATAAACAATCCCAAGGAGAAAACAGTGGGACCAATGGTTCCTAGAGTACATGAGAGAGGAGGAGGTGGGGAGAGGGAAAGGAGACCTAACAGGAACAAGGGAACAACAAGAGAACTAAAACTGATGGCAAGGAGGGTGTAGAATGCCTTGTGGGGTTGGATCAAGTACAATGTAGCCAAGAGGAATTACTGAGAGTCGAATGAAGATTGAACATGATAACAGGAAAGCAAGAAAGTAAAAGGAAATAGAGGAAAGAACTAGGAGGCAAAAGACAAGTATAGAGGTATAATTAAAGGTATGTGTACAGGTAAACATATTAATATATATTAATAGGGATACAGATCTATCAGACATTAGACCCCTACTCAAGTCCTCCCTGAACACAAGAACACTCTATTCTAGTAGCTTGGCATTCTGTGTTTCCCACCTCCCCATCACAAACGCTGAAGACAAAATGTGGTGAAGAAAACTGAAGGTGCCTGGCTGTTAGAAAATATAGCGTCTGGGTTCTTAAAGGCTTGAATTTAAACAAGTAGCCATCTAGTGGGAAAGCAACAAAGCCCACGTGGAAGTAGCACACTACCCTGTGTGATTATGAGATGCCCACAGAATCAGGTATTAGAAGATCCAAAACAATCATATTGACATGAGAGTCAAAGGGGAGACCCAAACCCCATTTGTAGACAATTGGACATCCACTCACAGAATGGTCACAAAGAAGGGACAAGTCAGCCTGGATACACTACAGTACAATGAAGCACACAACATTCTTCTCATTCTTTAACTGTTTCCTCCCCTTCCCCACTCCCAACTATCATGACCCCAATTCTGCCTATAAATTCAGTTAGACCAGAGCACGTACATTGGTGCAGATAAGAACTCTCAACACACAGAATCCAGAACAAATAAACCCCTCGGGAACAGTAATGGGAGTAATGAGATCAGGAAGAAGTAGGGGGAAGCTGTGGGAAGAAGGGGGAGAAAAGTTGAACCAATTGCAATTATCGACGTATAGCACACACATGCCACCACCACCCCCAATAGGCGGATAAACAACAGAAATGTGGGTGAGGAGAGACAGCAGGGAGTGTAAATTAAAATAATAATAATTTATAATTTATCAAGGGCTCATCAGGGTGAGAGTGTGGGAGAAGGAGGGGGAAAAGAGGAGCTCATACCAAGGACTCAAGTAGAAAGAAAATATTTTGAAAATGATGATAGCAACATTTGCAAAAATGTGAGTTATACAATTGCTATATGAATTGCTATAAGATCTGTAAGAGGCCCCAATAATTTTTAATTAATGCTGAACATTGTTTTTGTATTATTGTTGTGAAGAGCCCATTGTTGCAGCCACCATATCAAAATCCATCTTGTCCAGGGTCTTCTTGTTTTTTCATTGCCCCTCCTTTACCAAGAATGATAATCTTTTTCAGGCATCTCTCCTGAAAGCATTTCCAAAAATATATAAGCCATCCTTGCTTCTAAGTAATGTTCTAGTTGCACTTCTTCCTAGACAGATTTATTGGTTCTTTTGACAGTCCCTGGTACTTTCAATATTCTTTGCAGTGCCATAATGTGAATGCATTAATTCTTCAGTCTTTCATAGTCAATATCCAACTTTCATATGCATCTGAAGCAATTGAAAATTCTATAGCTTGACTACACTTTAGTCCTCAGAGTAGCACCCTTGCTTTTCAACACTTTAAAAAGGTCTTGTACAGCAGATTTACCCACTATAATACGGCTGTGCCTCCGTGAGCATTGATTGTGGATCCAAGCAAGACAAAATCTTTGACAATTTCAATCTTTCCTCCATTTACCATGGTATTGCCTATTGGTGCAGTTGTGAGGGTTTGGGTCTACATTAAGCTGTAATCCATATTGAAAGCTGATCTTCATCAGCAAGTGCTTCAATGCCATCTCACTTTCATCAAGCCTGGCTGTGTCACCTGTATATTGAAGATTGGTTTTGTTTGTTTGTTTGTTTGTTTGTTTGTTTTGGGGGGGGGCATCACTGCTCTCCGGTGGTGGGAGTAGGAGGCCCAGCCCCACTGCTGGAATTGAACCTCCATCCCAGTGGGCCGCAGTCCCGCGCACAACCACTACGCCACCAGGCTCAGCCCTGAAGATTGTTAATAAGCCTTCCTCCAACCCTAACGATGCCTTCGACTTCATATAATCCAGTTTCTCTGATTATTTGCCAAGTAGATTAAGTAAGTAGAGTGAGAGAATATAACCATGAGGCATACCGTTCCTGATTTTAAATCATGCATTATTCTCTCGATCTGTTTGCACAGCTGCCTCTTGATTCATGAACAGGTTCCACATGAGTACTATGAAGTGTTCTGGAATTTCCATTTTCTCAAGGCTCTCCTCCATAGTTTGTTGTGATCCCCACAGTTGAATGCCTTTGCACAGTCAATGAAGTACAAGGAAACATCTTTTTGTTGCTCTCTGCTTTTATTCAAGATCCATCGGACTTAGCTATGTAGCCCTTGTTCCATGTCCTCTTCTAAATCTGACCTGAGTTTTTGGCAACTCTCTGTTGATTTACTACTGCAACTGTTACTGAATGATCTTCAGCAATATTTTACTTGTGTGTGATATCAAGGATATGGTTTTATAATTTTTGCATTCTGTTGGGTCACCCTTCTTTGAAATGCGTTGGTTTTGTAGACATTTCCTTAATTGAATAATTTCCCTTCTATTCCTATTTTTCTAAACATTTTTCACAATAGGTGTAAGAGTTAATTAAACACCTTTTCTATGTCAGTTGGTATGATATGATTCCCTTCCCTTTTTTGGGGGGGGGGGGGATCACTGCCTCAGGTGGTGGGAGTAGGAGGCCCAGCCTTTACTCCGTGGAGCTGGAATCGAACCTCCATCCCAGTGGGCCGCAGTCCCGCGCACAACCACTACGCCACCGGGGCTCAGCCCCGATTCCCTTCCTTTTTTTATGTGGTGGAATACGCTGCTGGTTTTTACCAATGTTGAACAATTCTGCTAATTTTGAATTCTACGAAGTTGTGATGTTTTATATGCATAATGACTCAGTGGAAATCAACAAATACATATATTCAACATATATATTCTAACACACACACACACAAAAATAAGGGTACCCCTCCAAAAAAATGAGAAAAGTCCTCTGGGCAGAATTTTCACAGTATGCGTTTTGCTTGCTAGGTGAGCATCTAGTAACTTGCTCTCAGTTAGTGCACCTAGAGGTGCCACCTGGGAAGCGTCTCTGGCACAGTGAATTTTTTCGTAGAAGCAGTTCCTCCCAAATCTTGTTTTTGTGTGTGTGTGATGGCCAATTTCTGAGAGCAGCATGCAGTTGTAAAATTTCATTTCCTGCTCAGGAAAAATGCCTTTTTTTTTTTTTCAGGGAAACAACTGTGATGTCAAACACAGTTTACAAGGTTAGCACTTTGGGGAAAACTCAAGTGTACGAGTGGTTTTCTTATTTCAAAAAAGTGAAATGTCAATTGATGACAGCCTTCATTCTGGACATCAATCAACTTTCCAAATGGAAGAAGGTGCATGTGGAGTGCTTTCTATCAGGTCAGATTGTTTAATCAAGCTTTCCATTTAGAAGTTCTGAAAAGATTAAGCAGCAATGTGTGACAAAAAGAGCTGATTTGTGGCAGATGGGGTTTTTGCCACCATCACAAGGCACCTGCTCACACAGCCACCTCAGTGCACAAGTGTTTGGGCAAAAAAACAACATGCCTCTCTTGCCCCACGCATCTATCAATTTATTCCTGTGTTATGGATTTGTTGAAAATTTCTACCTCCGTGACTCAGTCTCTGTGACTTCAGATAGGAAAAATTATTCTGGAAGTTTGTCCATTTTTTCTAGATATAATAATGTATTGGAGTTTAGATCTTCTTATTATGCTATTATGCTTTTAGTCTCCATTGATTCTGTTTTGAGGTCACCCATTTTGTTTCTTATTTATGTTACTTGATTTTCTGCTTCTTTCTCTGTTAGATTTGATAGTGCTTTGTTGACTTTATTAATCATTTCAAAGAATCAACATCTATTTTTGTTGATCGCTGATATTTTTCTGCTTTGTATTTCTTATTTTTGCTCTAATATTAATTTTTTCTTTTCTTCTGGTGACTAGAGACTTGTTTTGTTGTTCTTTTTCCTAACTTTTGTAGGCATTTGATTATAGTGTTTCTGAGTTTGATTCTCTTCTTTTGAGGGGGGGCATCACTGTCCTCTAGTGGTGGGAGTAGGAGGCCCAGCCTTGCTGCTGGATTTGAACCTCCAACACAGTGGGCCACAGTTCCGCGCACAACCATTACGCCACCAGGGCTCAGCCCTGGTTCTCTTCTTTTTTAATGTATATTTTTGCTATCTATTGCTCTCTGAATGCTGCTTCTACTATGTCCCAAAGGTTTCAATATGTTGTGTTTTCATTCACATTTGAATTAAGGAACTTTTTTTTGGGGGGGGGGTGGGCATCACTGCCCTCAGGTGGTGGGAGTAGGAGGCCCAGCCTTTGCTCCGTGGAGCTGGAATCGAACCTCCATCCCAGTAGGCCACAGTCCCGCGCACAACCACTACGCCACTGGGGCTCAGCCCCAAATTAAGGAATTTTTTTGTTTTGTTTTGTTTTGTTTTTTGGGGCATCACTGCTCTCCGGCAGTGGGAGTAGGAGGCACAGCCCCACTGCTGGAATTGAACCTCCATCCCAGTGGGCCGCAGTCCCGCGCACAACCACTACACCACCAGGGCTCAGCCCTCAAATTAAGGAATTTTTAATGTCCATTTTTTTCCTTTTTTTTTATTACATAGTAGTCTTAAAGTAGATGGTTATTCAGTTTTCAGATATTTGGTTGCCCTATTGTTAATTTTATAGTGTTGTGGTCTTAAAAGATTCTTTGTGGTGTTTTGATGTTTTAAATTTTTAGTTGGACTTACTTTGTGATCCAACATATGCTCCTTCCTGAAGAATGCTCCATGTGCACTGGAAACCACTGTATATTGTGTTGCTGTTGGATGAAATATTCTGTATATATCTATGAGGTTCAATTGGTTGGTTCCTTTGCTTAATTCCACTACCTTTGTTGAGTTTCTTTCAATGTATTACATCATTCATCAAATGTGGTATACTAAAGACTCCTACCATGATTGAAGTGCTCGGTATGCATTGTAACTCAATGTAAAGAAAATAAAAATCCTCACAACTGGACCAATAAGTAATATCATGATAGGTGGAGAAAAGATTAAAATTGTCAACCATTTCATCTTACTTAGATCCACAATCAATGCTCACAGAAGCAGGAGTCAATAAATCAAATGACTCAGGGTGCAGTGTAGCAATGATGAAACATACAACTTTCTTTTAGTTCTTAAATGATTCCTTCCCATCTTCCCTTTCTACCCCCACTATCATGATCCCAATTCTACCTTACAAAATGGCTAGACCAGAGGACATACACTGGTACATAAAGGAACTGGAAACACAGAGAATCCAGGACAGATGATCCTTTCAGGATCAGTGGTGAGAGTGATGATACCTGGAGGGTGGAGGGAAGGTAGGGTAGAAATGGGGAACCAATTACAAGGATCTACATATAAACTCCTCCCTGGGGGATAGACAACAGAAAAGTGTGTGAAGGGAGACTTTGGACAGTGTAAGATATGACAAAATAATAATTTATAAATTATCAGGGGTTCTTCACACATGGACATATGTATGGATGGTAATAAAAGTTGTATGAACCCTCAATAAAATAATTTATAAATAAATAAAATGACACATTGCAATAGGCAAGTCTATGGCACAAGACCTCTTTAAAAGGTTGAAGAACAAAAAAGTAAAATAAATAAATAAAAAGGGCTAAGCCCCGGTGGCATAGTGGTTGTGCACGTGACTGCGGCCCACTGGTACGGAGGTTCAATTCCAGCAGTGGGGCTGGGCCTCCTACTCCCACCACCAGAGAGCAGTGATGCCCCCCCAAAAAAAAAAAAAGGTTGAAGAGCTCTTTGAGGGCTGGGATATGCTGACCCAAGCCATGGTATTTTAAACTGCCTTATATACATGTTAAAGAAGGCACAGTAAACAAAACAATAACAAAAATTTGTGATGAAAATTACCTTCTATTATATTTTCTCATGAATTTTTGAAGCCCCTTTTATGTTTTTTCTTTGAAATGTGGATTTTTAGGGCCATTCAGAAGTTTCAGAAAACATTAGTCTAGGTAAAGCATGTTATAAGTAAAACATGTTTCACATCAATGAATCTCACATCAATGAATATGATTAATGTTTATTTTTAGGTTATGTAACACTCAGGGAGGAATCTCTCTAGTTCTAATTTCACTTGTTTTTATGAGATGCTATTATCATTTTGTAGATGCTTGAACAGCAATCAATTTCCACATATTTATTTAATATTTCTTATATTCCACTAACTTCACCAGCTCAAGCAGAAAATTTACAAAGTAAGTGATTAAAAGATAAAAATAGCATAATGTTTTCGATTAGCCTTTAGAAAAATCTATGAAAACAGAAAAAATAAGCTTTTATAAATAAACTGTCTTTGGGGCTGAGCCCCGGTGGCATAGTGGTTGTTCACGGGACTGTGGCCCACTGGGATGGAGGTTCAATTCCAGCTCCACGGAGCAAAGGCTGGGCCTCCTACTCCCACCACCTACGGGCAATGATTGCCCCCCCCCCCAAAAAAATGAAGGCAGAATAAAGAATTGAAGCATTTGAGCTTTAATGATGATGAAAAATAATGAAAGTACCATGAACTTCCAAAAGAACAAACAAAGCAAGAATAGTGAGACTGGCTGAGCCCCAGTGGCATAGTGGTTGTGTGAGGGACCATGGACCACTGGCTTGGTGTTCAAATCCAGCAGCAGCTCTCCAGGAGCAAGGCTGGGCCTCCCATTCTCACCAGAGGGCAGTGATGCAAAAAAAAAAATAGTGAGACTTATGTACTTTGGCATGCTATTAGGAGACATCATGCTTAGTCAAGCAGAAAGGACATAAAAAAGAAGATGACAAGCTGAGCCCCGGTGCCGTAGTGGTTGTGCGCGGGACTGCAGCCCACTGGATGGAGGTTCAAATCCAGCAGCGCTCTCCAGAAGTAAGGCTGGGCCTCCTATTCCCACCACCATGGAGCAGTGATGCCTAAAAAAAATTTTTTTTTTAAAAAGAAGATGATTCTTCATGAGATAGCTTGGCACAGTGCCTGCAACATTTTGCTCAAATATAATGATTGTGAGTAGACCAGATAGTTTGATTTTATATGTGTGTGTGTGTGTGTGTGTGTGTGTGTGTGTGTGTGTATTTACTATGGGTGAAGGGGAAGATTTTTTGCTTAGGGGGTCAATGAGTTTATTATATTTTTTTTGCAATGAGTTTATTTTAATGGTGGTAGAACAATTTGGCGAGGGATATCAATAAAGGTTGTGCAACAAGACAATGACACTGAATTATACATGCTGAATTGGAAAAAACATGCGTGGACTCTGCAAACAATGCCTCATCAGATCCTTCTCCATCTGAAAGTTTTGAACACCTGCCTGAGCACTTTGATGAATCCCAAAGTTTGCCACACTCTGTTGTTCTGTCACAGCACCAGACCATATTAGACACGTTGCCTAAGTCACCTCATTTTCTAATCTTTGATTGTCCTTTTGCAAATTATATTCTCCTATGCAAAACCTTTAGCACATTCCTGCTTTCCCAGCTATCATCTAATATTAATTGCTATCTTCACTCAGCTGAAAGACAACGACCAAAGAGGCTAA
>PVJH01038832.1:0-16912 GCA_004026705.1 Nesogale talazaci
ATGGCACATGCAATTCAGGGACAGGAATAGGAATAGTGAAGCCAGAAGGGTAGGGGGAAAGGGCAGGTGAAGAGAGGGGAAGGGGAAAAGGTCTTAATGATTGACACACAAAAACCACACACATCCTTCCAGAATAAAGAATAACAAAAACCATAGGGGAAGGGAGAAAGCAGTACATGTGAAATATGAAGCAAATAATAATTTATATCTATCAAGCATTCATAAAGGTATGAGGGAGGGAGGGGTCAAAAGGAGGAGCTGACACCAAGGACTCAATAGAAAGTAATTGTCTAGAAAAGGATGATGGCAACATATGTACAAATATGACTGATACAATTGATGTATGGATTGTAATACAAGTTGTATAATTCCCCCAGTAGAATGATCTTTAAAAATAAAATAGTTCAATAATGTACTGCATGGGGTAAATGTGCTGCAAAAGATCTTGGTTATTTTGAGAACTAAGATGCCCTTGATCCAAGACATGGTATTTTCACTCATCTCATTTGTATGTAAAAGTTGGATATTGAATAAATATTGAAGAATAAATGATGCATTTGATTTATGGAGAAGAAGACTGGAAGTGCTATTGTCTGCCAGAAAAACAAAAATCTGTCTCAGAAGAAGTGCAGAGCACAGGAGAGGCAAGGCTGTCAAGGTTGCATCTTCTGTACATTGGATGTATTGTCAGGAGTAACCAATCAGTGAAGAACACTGCTAAAAAGTTTTCTAAAATATTGAAGCCACAAAACAGAGCAAGATCTTCAATGAGTTGAATTGATAGAGTAGTTGTGTTGATGGGCTCACACATAAGAAAAATTATCAGGATGGCATAGGATATGGCAGTGTTTGGTTCATTCAATTTCTATGAGACAGAATGGACTTGGGGCACATAAGAATAATGACTATTGAGACTTCATGGCCAAAGGAGCAATATTGCGTTACAATCTTCTATTGAACAAGGAATACTTCTAACTTTATATTGGTATCCATGGCATTTTGTGGAGAGTTGTTTAACTTCTCAGGAGATGTTATAAGGCCAAATAAAACTGTAACATAAGCATGTATTTGTGACATAGTTTTTAAATATCACTGCTTCATTCATTTTTGAATGTGCTCTTAAGGATTTTTCAAGTATTTGAACAGTTTATACCAGTTCTTATCTATTAGGAACTAATAGTTAATAGCTAACTAATAGTCCTTAACTCTTATTTTTTTGAAAAAATCATTTTATTGGGGGCTCATATAAACCTTATCATGATCAATACATACATAAATTGTATGCAGACCACATTTACTCACTTGTTGCCATTATCATTCTCAAAAAAAAAATCCTCCTTCCACTAAGGCCCATGGTATCAGCTCCTCATATTTCCTCTCCCTCCCCACTCCCCCTACCCCATAAACACTTAATAATTTACAAGTCATCATTATTTTTTCATATCATACACTGTCCAATATGTTCCCCAACCCACTTCCATCTTGTAAATACCTCAGGGAGGAAGTTATCTGTAGATCCCTGAAATTGGTTCCCCTTTCTACTCCACCTTCCTTCCACCCTCCTGGAATGACCACACTCACTACTGTCCCTGAAGTGATCACCTCTGCTGAATTTCCTATGTTTTTGCCTCTAGTGTACACCCAGTGGTCTAGCTGAATTTGTAAGGTAGACTTGAGATCATGATAGTAAGTGAGAGGAAGCATTTAAGAACTAGAGGAAAGTTGCATATCATTGTTGCTACGCCGTACTTTGACTGACTCATCTCCTCCCTGCGATGGGATGTGAGGGGATGTCGCTTCACTTATTTATCAGCTTTGGGTCCCCCATCTGTACTCCCCCTCATTTATAATGATTTATTTTTAGTTCTTTGATGCCTGACACCAGATCCGTTCGACACCTTGTGGTCATTCAGGATGGTGTGCTTCCTCTACGTGGGCTTTGTTGCTTCTGAGCTAAATGGCCACTTCTTTACTTCAAACTTTAAAGACCCAGGCATTATATCTTTTGGTAGTCAGATATAATCAGTTTTTTTTTTTACCGCTTATTGTGTTAGTCTGGTTAGACTAGAAAAACAAATTCATAGACACACATATGGATATAAGGGTAAGGTTTACATACAAGAGGAATGGAGGAATGGAGCATTGAGAAAGTATCCCAACACAGTCTAGTTCAAAGTTATAAGTTTGATATTAGCCCATATGCCTAATACCAGTCTATAAAGTCTCCTTCCAATTCACTAAGTCACAGGTCAGTGGGTGTAGAGTCCCGGCGCCAGCTGGAGTCTCCCCATGACTCCTTGCTTCCGGAGTGCAGGGTCAATCAACAGCATCCAGTGGTGGTAGAAGCAACTCATCATTGGCAGGGATCTACAGGTGGCTCCTCCAGCTTCAAGTTCTGGTTCCATTAGGGTAAGGCCTTGTGGCTTCTCTTCTGGTGCCTCCAGCTTTTTGGACACTGCCATCTTCTCTTGTCTGTAGTTTATAGTCATGGAGACTGATTCCCAACAACTGTGGAGGTGACCTTTCATCTCCACAAGGGAAAAATTGAGAGATTTCCAAGAAGTCTCAGGAGAAAACCATGTCCACACAGAGACCTTATTTGCTACTCAATGGCTATCTCCATATTAACAGGCTGGACTCTACCTCTACATCTCAATCTTCAAATTGACATTTTAAATACATGATCACCACACTTAGGCACACATTTGTCATCTGTGATCACATCAGGAAGGTGGGCACATAATGTTATAATTTGTAGTTCTTTGAAGCCTGATATCTGATCTGTTGGATACCTCATGGTCACAGAAGCTTCTGTGCTCCTTCCATGTAAGCTCTGCTGTTTCTGATCTAGATGGCCACTTGCTTACAATCCTTTAAGACCCAGATGCTACATTTTTGATAGCTCGGGACCATCAGCTTTCTTCATCACTTTTGCTTATGCACCGATTTGTCTTCAGTGATTGTGTCAGGAAAGTGAGCATCATGGAATGCCAATTTAATAGAACAAAAGTGTTCTTGTATCCAGGATGTACTTGAGTGGAGGTCCAGCACCCATCTGCTTTCCTAGTACTAACCCTACAAGTATATGGTCATTGATCTATTTCCCCATCGTCCTATATAAGCACATGCACCCATGTACATGCCTGCATTTAAACCTCTATAGATGCCCTTTATGCCCCAGTTCTTTCCTTTCTTTCTTTTAACTTCCTTTGTCCCACTATCATGCTCAGCTTCCATTTGGGTTTCAGTATTTTCTCTCTGTTACATTACTCTTGATCAATCCCTCTCAGGCCTTTCAGACCCACCTTGTCATTTATTTTGAATTACCTGTTCTTTTCTTATCCCCGGGGTGGTCAACACCACCTCCTTTCCCCCTCCTCCCCATCTCACATCCACCCTCCTGGAACCATCAGTCCTATTGTTTTCTTCTCCAGACTGTTCATCCAGCCTATCTTATCTAGATAGATCTGCAAAGATAACTATATGTACAAAAAATGCATCCTAAGATGAAGCAACCAAAGAAAATAAAATGCTAACAGCAATATCAACAACAAGTCCAATGTCTATTAATATATATATATATATATATATGTGTGTGTGTGTGTAAAAAATAAAGATAATAACAAAATAAGAACCTGTAAATAGTTCAAGGTCTGTCCTTTGACTTCCAGGAGTGTCCCCCAGATGAGTCCAGAAAGGTGCCACACCCTAGACCCAAAGACTATGCTTGGCACTCCCCAGGGAACTCTATGCTCTTTTGCATATGCTTAGGCTTTTGCAATGGTGTGGTTGGGTAAGACAGGGAGGAATCCCAACCCTCCTCCATTTTTTCTCCCATAGTGCTTTGGGTCAGAAAGGGACACCGTGTTTCATAGTGGGGCTGGCTATATGATCCTCTCTGTGCATTGGCTGTTCAGAGTGGGAATATCATCTTCAAGGTTCAGTGTGCCAGGATGCACTCCATTCTCTCTTCCTCCCCCTTCATTTGTTCTGGTGTCCCACTCCCCAAGCAGCTGCTTCAGTGCTGTCCTACAAAGCAAATTTCCCTGCGGGCCGAGGCAGCTGCCCATGGCGTTGAGATTGGGCTTGGGTCCTCAAACTCCTCCACTGGCTCCCCGCTCCATGCAGGCCCACTGTATTCATATCCTGGAACACCAGGTTTAAGTTTGGATCCTCTGTCCCTGTGGAAATATAAGTAATACTTGATTAGTAGCTAAGTGATCAATTATTTCCCCACCCAGGGTTACCAACAATACTATTCTTTTTTTTTTTTAATTAAAAAAAATTTTTTTTAAGGCATCACTGCCCTGGTGGTGGGAGTATGAGGCCCAGCCTTTGCTCCTGTGAGCGGGAATTGAACCTCCATCCCAGTGAGCTGCTGTCCCGCGCACAACCACTACGCTGCCGGGGCTCAGCCCAACAATACTATTCTTAACTATTCAAATTTCCTTGCTATTTTTCTTCTGAAAATTTCCACACTCCATTTACTCTTTTCCCCCCCAATGGAATGGGTATGTTCTTAGGAAATGTAATCCAACATAGAGAAATATTGAGTGTTTTTCAGTTTATGGGAAAAAATTTGAAGAGAAATGGGTGGTTTCATACATAACTACTCAATGGCATGCCATCTTTATGCCTTTCAAAGTGTGATGGAAACTTGGAAATAAGATTACTAAGATTCTAAAGACAGAAATTTTAAAAATGCTACTATATAGAATATATAATGTAAACATCCCTAATCTTTTTTCATATTTATTTAGTTAAATGCTGATATTCTTCACATTGCATAAGATTAATTTGTGCTACTTTCATTGATGATAGGATATGTCTTATGAACATCTAAAATAATTATTCTTACTAATTAAAATGAGGAAAAGCTATTATCAACTTAAATATGTCTCACAAAAATATTATAGGATTCATTATTGTGTGCTTTAATGAACAGAGCAAGTGGAAATGACACAGTTTCAAATAATTTCACAAAGTTTCCCTATATACCCAGGAGCTATTGATTTGGTTTACATATGTTCAAGTTTTCCATAGACTATTGAAAACAGGGAGAATTATATTTTACTTAGTATAAATGATTAAATTTTACAGCAAAATATTAATTACTACACAACTCCCTTGACCTTTAAATCAAATCTTAGTTAGAAGCTGAGTCTGTGGAAATAAATAATGCAAAATAAAAAATTGGAGACCACATGTTAGAAAAATTGAAATAATGAATTTTGTTAAAAGTTTAAATTCATTTTTTTAGCATGGACATCAAGTAGTAAACAGCTAGCTTGCTCCTTGGAGAATAAGGACATAGAGAACATGATTAATACAATATACAAATCATAGTTTTAACTATATGTCTCAATATTTAATATGTTCACATGGTTGTAAAATCATAACCATACTAAAAATTTTGAATATCAAGATATTAATAATAATCCTAGACTCTCAGACAGTTTTCCTCCTTTCATTAGACCTCCTTCAATTATAAAACTAATGTAAGATTATTTGTGTATGTCTACTTATTGATCTCTATATATCTACTTATTGTGGAAAATCCATTGACATTAAATAATAAAGTACATGTTTTTGTGACTATATTGGTTACCTTTCACTTGGCATAATATTTAAAGAATCCATGTGTTAGTGTATAATTCATTTTTAAATATAGAAAAATCTGGCTTGACCATATTTTATGTATTCTTTAATCAATTGAGAGACATTTGGGTTGTTTCCACTTTGTAGATATTATGACTAATGCTGTTAAGGCATCTGTACATGAGATTATTTTGGCCATATTTTATCACTTTTTTGCTGTTATATAAGTGTATCTAGGATTGTACTAAACTGTCAGTTTGTTGTACAGTAGGAGCTAGTGTGCTGTTATGATGCTGAACATAGGCCATCAATTTTACATAGTCCAGTGTGGTCCCTTTTGTTGAACAGGTTTCAACAGAGCTTCCACATTAAGATAGAGAAAGGTGAAGAAAGAGGTGGGCCACTTCTGAAGGAATAATCACAAAAATCATATGAATAATATTAGGAATTTATGTTACAGTGCCAGAAGATGAGTTCCTCAAGATGGGACATATTAAAAATACACCTGGGTTAGGGTGTTGGCTCAAAGTTCAGTTGACCTAAACAACATGAGTGGGGAAAAAAATCTTTTGAGATCTTCACTTGCTGATATGGTTAAGTGGAAAATACATAGCAACAGCTGAAAACTTCTATTAATAATCATATAACAGAATGAATGAAGTATGAATTTAGAAAAACTGAAGTCACTGAAAATTAAATGGAACACATGGATTTGATATCATATTCTTTATTGAGTTGAAACAGACTGTTATTTACCATTTTTAATCAATCATCTGCTTTTTATATTGATAATGATAAATTCATGAATAATGGCATCAATTTAATTATTGAAAAGAGACCATTTAAAGTTCTACTTTGAAATACATTATAATTTTTATACAAATATACACACAAACTAGTAAAGTCAAATTGAAGAGCTTGACAAATTCTTTATTCTGTTATTGATCAAATAAACAATCGAGGATTATTACCAGTGATTCAAATGCACAGTTGAGAAACGAGAGGAAGGATAAATTCTTGGAAAACATGTCTTTGGTGATAGAACTGATGCTAGAGATAGTGCAAAAAATGTCACAAGACTTCTTTGTTTTACATATTTTTTTCAACCACATAATGGGTGATTACAGACACAAATCTCACCAGATGAAATGCACATGAAGCAACTTGACAATATCTATAAAAAGAGAAGAAAAGTAAGGTAAAAATTTGAGCAAAAATAAAGCCAGAGGCCACTTGTGGAACAAACTGCTCACAGGAAAAAGCAGGTGAAATAGAAAGAAATTAAACAAGTCCAAAACAATCAAATTCCCACCTAACTTTAGATTTCATCTCTACATTATACTTGACCCATTGAATGCTATTGACCAAATACCAGATGATTTATAAGATAACATTAGGAATATTTTACAGAATGGTAACAGTCTGATAAAAAATACTGGAGAAAAAAAAGACTACAAAATTGATGGCAGAGGGCCCTCTGAAATCTAATTTTAAATGTGAAGATGCCAGAGAGTTAGTTGACATGCTAAAGTAAGAGCTCAATAGAAAATTTAAAAAAAATTAATAGAAAATTTTAAAGAACAACTGCATGCACAAATGTTACAATGAACAAAGATCTCTAATTAGAAAACCCAAAGTGAACAACTTATTTGCTTTCTCTCAAAGTAAAAGAATTAAAGTAGTATTTCAATTCTGAAGCTTCAATCTTCATCCTTCTGTGTAGCTAGTGGGTACAAACTTCTTACCTGGCAGCTAACAGCACAAAGTGTCACCTACTACATTACCAGGATTCACTGTATTTTAGGAGGTATTTTAAAATACTTTATTCTGTGTGGCAGGCATGTGGCACACATGTGTCAAGTTAATTTCATGATGTAGATGTAGGTGTGGAATCTAGCCTGTTAGTCTAGAAATAGCCTTTGAGTAGCCAATGAGACCTCCACGTGGGCATAACTTTCTCCTGAGACTTCTGGGAATTCTTGCAATATTTCTTTCATGGAGATGAAAAGCTATCTCCCCAGTTGTTGGAAGTTAGTCTCAGAGATGTAGAACTACAGACAAGACAAGATGGCAGTGTCCAAGGAGCTGAAGGAGCTAGAAGAGAAGCCACATTGCTTTACCCTGATGGAACCAGAACTCTGAAGCTAGAGAAGCCATGTGGAGATCCCTGCCAATGCTGAGTTGCTTCTTTCATCACTGGATGCTGTTGATGGACCCTGAACCCTGGAAGCGAGGAGCCATGAGGAGACCCCTGGTAGCGCCGGCATTCTGCATCCACTGACCTGTGACTTGGTGAGTCAGAAGGAGACTTATTGACTGGTATTGGGCATATGCGCTCATATCAGACTTATGCCTTCAAACTGGATTGAGTTGGGGTGCTTTCTCAATGTTGCATTCCCTTTGTATATAAACCCTACCCTTATATCCATATGCCTGTATATATGAAGTTGTTTCTCTAGTCTACCCAGACTAACACATTCTGTGATTAACATTATGGCATTGTTGTTGCATGTTATTAACTTGGTTCCAATCATAGTAACTAACTATATGCACAACAGAAGAAAATGCTATCCAGCAATGCAGCGTTTTTACAATTGCCCCCGTACTTGAGACCACTGATGGCAGCCACTGTATCATTTCATGTCATTGAAGGACTTTCTTTTTTGTGCCTTCTACTTTATCCAGCATGTGGACCCAGCCCAGGGCTGGTATCTCCTAACAGTATGAACAATCTATGTAAGACAACATCGCAAAATCCTTGCCATTAAGAAGCACTCTACTCATATGTCTTTCAAAGGAGCACTCTAGTCATCTTTCAAGACAGACCATTTTGTCCTTTTAGCAGTTTATTCATGGCACTTTTAATATTTTCTACCAGTAACACTGTCAACATACATCAATTCTTCTTCATTATTCCTTATTTAATTTTCAATTTTCATATGTGTATTAAAATTCCATGGCTTAGGTCAGGTGCACCATAGTCCTCAAAGTAGCATCCTTATGTCTCAATACTCTAAAAAGGTCTTGTACAGATTTCCCCGATACAATGTGTCTTTTAGTCTCTTGTTCCTTCTATAAACTTTGATTGTGGATCCACACAAAGTAATATCCATGACTCCTTCAATTTATACTCTTCATTTATCCTTACATTTCCTAATGTTTCAGTTATGCAGATTTGAATTTCTTACTTTGAGTTGTGATCCAAAATAAAGCCGACAATCATTGATCTTCCTCAGGAAGTGCTTTAAGTCCTCCTCCCTTTCAACAAGCAAATGCACAGGCACCTACACATGGAAAGTTGTTAATAAATCTCATTCTTTTTTAAAAAAAACTCATTTAACCCTACTTCTACATTGCTATTCCTATATTCCAGTTTCTCTGATTGTTTGCTTTGCATGCAGGCTGACTAATATAATAATGGGATATACCCTTGAAGCACACCTTTCAATATTATAAAACTATACATTCTTCATTTGTATTGTTTGCACCACTTCCTCTTGCTCCAGAGCCTGCATGAACACAGAAAAGTGTTCTGGAATTACCATTAATCTCATAGTTTATGATCTAAATCGTTGACTATCTTGATGTATTCAATACAGTAAGAGTCAACATCTTTCTGGCATTTTCTGTTTTAAGCAAACATGATAAGGACACATCAAATCCTAATCTGGATATCTATAATTTAAGAATATTGTTTCTTATTTGGAAAAGGAAATTAACACAGATGACATTAGGTTGCTAATCAGTTGATCTTTATAAAAAAAGTCATCATGGGTTATGCGAACTAACTCACTCTCATGATAAATACTTACAGACTAATGAATTCAGAATACTTGAGAAGAGTTGGTACATTTGATTTATGGTGCTAAAAAATATTGAAAGTACCAGGGATGCCATAACAATGCATGAATCAGTCTGTAGTAGAGGGCTGCCAGAATGTTTCTTATAAGTGAGGATCACATGACTTCCTCAGACACATTCAGCGTATTGTCATGAAAGACCCATCGTTGGAGAAAGATATCATACTTAGTAATGTGGAAGACACAAGAAAAAGTTAACTCTTTAATAAAGTGACACAGTACTGCAACCATGAGCTTCAACATAACAGTTGTGAAGATAGGTTCAGGACCCTGAAGTACTTGTTCTAGTGGACATAAAGTCCTTATGGGTCAAAACTTAACTGATGGCACACAATTGGGCTTTTCACGTCTTTCAAAATTTTAAATCTAAGGAGCTCACAGGGGCCTTTCTACCCTATGCTACAGGATTACTTTATTTATGAATGGACTCAATGACAGTGATCTCAAAATTAGTGAACACAGTCAACAATGACAAGACCAAAATCAATACAACAAAAAGCCAATAAAAACAACTTGCTTCAGAGTTGATTTTGACTTATGTTGGCCTCATGTGTGTTAGAGTTAGTGTGTTAGAGTACATAACTGTACTCTCTAAGGTTATTCGTCATTAGAACTATTTGGAAGTAGATTGCCACATCATTCTTTGGAAGGGCATCAATGAACTCAAAATGCTAACCTTTCGACATGTCAAATGACTGTCAATTGGCTAAACACTTAGCCATTTGCACCACACAATCAGACTAGTACAATTTGAGAAGTCCTTAAATATGGGAGACATATGTAAAGAGGACTGAGGTTCAGCCTAATCTGATGCACTGTGAGAAAGACAAAGGTGGCTGATCCTGCTTTCAAGATTGAAAAGAAGTCATGTGTATGTGTGAAAATCAGTTGATCTGATTGATAAAAGAAAAGAGATTTAGTGCCTTTCGATTTTCCAAGTTTGCAAAAACAAATAATAAAAACTAGGTACCTTATTGTGTTTGACAGTTTTTTTTCTAAATAAACAAAATGAGAACACTTATGGTTATATAAATATAAAAACATGAGAGGATAGGTTTATACAGTGAGAAGGAATGTGACAGCTAATTATTCCACACAACAGTACAGAGGGTCTTGGAACAGGTGTACACTGGAAGTTTTTAAACTCGTGGGCTGTAAGGTACAAGGTCAAAGAAGCAGACAACAAGGTCTTCCTTCAGTCAAGCAGAAAAAAAAAAGTTTGCCCTCAGCCAGGAAATAGCAGGGTAGGTCAGTTCCTCCAGAATTTAGCAAAACTGGTCTTTAAGATTCCTCTAGTTCTAGTAACATGATCCACTATTTAACTTGGTCCAAAAGTAGTGTAACACACAGGTTGGAGCAGACAACTAGCTAAAGCAGCAGCATGCTGGTCAGATCACCAGGAAAAAGGAGAGAGATGGGATGTCATGTATCTTTATTTATTTGGGTTGTCCTCCAATCAAGCTATGACATGATTAAACTCTGCATACATGTTCCGTTCCTATTGTCCTGATTGGTACAATAAACCTAACCATCATACTTGTACAAAGAGAAATTTCTGACTCACAGTACCACGGGCTGGAAGTGAAAGATCAGTCTGTTAGCCATTTCGATTTCTACTGAGATTTGGAGGGAAACGTCCATACATTCTCTTCTTTCTAGTTTCTGCTGCCATCGGGTCCTTTTGCCTTGCAGTTGTGATTCACATAACACTTTTGCTCCTTTTCCCTATTTCTGTATATATTTTTTTCTTTTTTAAGTACCTGCGCATTGTTAGATTAGAATCCACCATTTCCAGTACTGCAACAAATTCAAAGTCCATATTTCCAAAGATGATATCATTCTCTGTAACAGGGTTTAAGATTTTATCATATTACTTTTAGAGGGCACAATTTAATGTATATGACTGCTTTAGAGATTCCAGGAAGAAATGAAGCCCTGCTAGTACCTTGATTTTACACAGTGATACCCATACTTAGGAGGTTTCTATGAGTCAAAGTTGACCCCAAGAAAATGAGTTTGTTTTTCGTTAGGTGACTTAGTCAAGCTTTTGACCTCCAAACTTGAAAAGTATTACATTTTTATGATCTTTTGTTATCCAGGCTTTGACAATATACATATGAAATAGAAACCTAAATTACTATCCCATGTAACCATTAATTCCTTTTGAAAATACAATAATAAAATAATAACAGCAGCAACAAATAAAGCAGAAACAGAATGACCTAATGGCTCCAAATTAAAGAACATTTCTGTGTAACAATTTTCTATTTAGAAGGTGAAAAAAGCTTCAAAAATGGGAATAGTTTTCATCCTTTTAAATCTGCTCGCAGTCCAAATTCTCAATTTATTCAGCATTGCATGTAAAAGTACTGGTGGAGCGGTTGTTAGGCACTGTTATTGTAAAAGTTGATGGTTCAAACGTACCATTCACTCTATAGTAGAAAGATGTGGCAGCCTGATTCAATAAAGACAGATAGCCTTGGAAATCCTATAGCTATGTCATTTTTCTACTCTATGCTATATGATTGCAAACATTTGAAACTGACTTAATAGCTATGACTTAAACTGACTCCACAGGAAAATGACTAATTTAAAAAAGAGCATCCCATGCAAATTCTTGAAAAGCATCTTTATGGAAATTGGTAAACCTTCATATAAAGTAATCTATTGTAAAAACTATTCACAATGTAGGCATAACATCAAAATAATAAAATTGAACACATAAATGAGGCAACAATAAGAAAAAATATAGTTAGAAGCAAAAGAATCACATAATCTCATTTTTAATTTATCACTTAAAAAAGAATCACATAATCTCATTTTTAATTTATCACTTAAAAAAAATCTATCTGGGACCCGAGAGATTCTGATTAAAAAATAGTCAAGAGTTCACTACATAAGATGTTATGCATGCTTTTGACTCATTTTTTTTCTCAAGGTGCAATTTTTAATTTTTATTAAAAAATTCTAGAAATATGAATTCAAAATGAATGTAAAAGATTCTTCACCAGTATATCAAATTGTGACATAATTTTTTAGCATATAGTGCTCTGTGAGGAGAAATAGTACATATTGTGATATTAACAGCAGATAAGTATCTCCTTACAGAAGTTAGAAGTTCAAATTCAGATTTTAATCAAAGGGCAGTTCTTGCCAATTTTAGCTTTAATATCTTCTCAAATCCTTGACATTACTGAGTTTATAGATGCATCTCTTATCTTTGTCTGTTTCCTCCCCTGATATTTTAGGCAGGGTTCTCTAGAGAAATAAAACCAGGACACTTACAATTGGATGTATAGCTGGATGGATAGGTAGATAGACTTATACAGCACGAGGAAATATAATGCCTAAGCAGTCAACACAGCGGCACAGAACGCTCAGTTCAATTCACGTATGTAGAGTAGTTAATCCACTGGAAGTCCTTCAACTCAGGAGGGCTGCTGCGTCCCATCTTTAAGAAAGTAGACAGCCGAATCTTCCTATGATCAATGCAGGTAGATTCTCGCCACAGGCAGCAAAAAGCAGGATGGTGCATGACCACCAGTCAGCAGCCCAGGAGCTGAGCAAAGCAGGCCCGTATGAGGTATCAAAATCAAGAAACGCAGGACAACAGGATCCACCAGCCTGCAGGGTGGCAAAGCAGGTCTCAAAGGAACCTCAGTCTCTAGTGACAAGGTCCACGAATTGGCTGTCCCATAGGAAGTATAGCGTACAAGTTGAGGCAGTAAACTGGTCCAATCACCAGAAAGCAAGGGATGGACCTTATCATGTCATTGATCGCTTTGGCCTCCAACCAAACTATGACCTTATTAATCCCACATGTTCTTATTGGCCAGGTTGGCACAATAAACCCACCTATAACGCCTGATTTGTCTCTTGTTATTCGGCCCTTTTTACATTTAAAAATGATTACGCTTACAGTCATTCTCTGCATGTATGACCTCATTGATATTAAGTTTTAAATGACATTTATAAACAAGGTCTCATTTACAGGTAAATAATTAAGGATTTCAACAGATATCTTAAACAGGCACAATTTCAACTGTAACATGATATATTTCTCTGAAGCATACAAGCAGAATGTATTCATATCCATTGGAATCTCTGAGCTTCATAACGTGCCTCAATGTGAGACACAGGGTACTTGGCAGATTCTGTTCAAGAGTTCAGCGGCACATGGTAGAGAGTTGCATTGTAAGAATTATTCAATTGCACAGGGGCAGAGTGGTTAAGAGCTGGACTACTGTACTAGTTGCAAGTTCAACAGCAAGATGGGGTTTTCAACTCCCAATAGGGGTAGAGTCTGAGTCTCAGAAAATCACCGGGGTCGTTCTAGCCTGTCCTGTGGATATCTCTGAGTGTGCATCACCTCAATGGCAATGAGTCTGTTGTGTTTTTCTGTACATTAACATTTCCTCTGCGCTTGTCCTTAGCATCTTTGTTCTTCTTAGCATATTTGCTACTATAGCTGCAAATGAGAAGCTGACTAAATATTTATTCTAAAAAATTGCATATATTTTTACAGCTCCTGCACTCAGTGGTGTAGAATGTGATCCAGACAGATGTTCTATTAGCAGTGAGTCTCACCCCTGGCACTTTTTTGGTCAATAGGTCATCATCCCTATTTCCAAGGACCATCAAGTAATTTCTCACTCACGATGACCCAATTGCAGAGAAAGACCACTCCAAAGGACTCCCTGGGCTGTAAGGTTTTTCTCAAGAAGAAACCTCTATTTCCTTGCTGTGGGGTCTTTGATGGGTTTGAGCCAGGGACCTTGCAGTTAGCAGCCCAGATGCTTCATCTTCTACTGTACGAGGGCCTCTATCCTACCCATTAAATGACAACCATATTACTATTGAAGAGTTCCCTGTCTTTGCTTGCAAATTATTAATTGTAGAATATTATTTAGAGAAATTGGTGTAACCTTTCTCTTTTTTCCCCCTCATTTGTCCTGATCTGACCTGAACTGAATTTAAAGTAACTTTTGGTTGTTCTGACACTTCTGTACCTTATCTATTTCAGAGACTGATACAAACTCATCTTTATATTTGTGTGCTCTTACTTATAGATATTATTTCATCTTTTTATAGATTCTATTACAATTTTTAAAACTGTACTTGTGGGAGTGTTCCCTGGCTACTAATACTATTGCTTTTGTCAACTTTTCTTTTCACATTATATATATGTGTATATATATATATACATATATATACATATCTCAGAATAAGAAATTGGCCTATTATTATCTTGGAATATATGTTATATGTCTCCCTTCCATGTAGTAATTTCCCCGTTTTCTTCAACATAGTCCATTTTTCACACATTTTTGACAGTCCATTTTACTTTCTTTCTTTATTCTCAATAACTTGCAAACTCATATTTTTTTGTTGGCGTCATTTTTATGCTAGGGACTCTTCAAGTACTCCGGCATCATAGAACGTGGCAAGTAAACTTTGTCATGGCTCTTCTTCTCTTGGAGACCCTTCCATGACGTGATCTCTATGGCAAACACTCTGAAGTGGTTCCAGTGGGCCTGAGCACAATATTTTACAATGTGATAGATGGACTTAGCCTTTGAAATCTTTCTTTCTCTTTCAGTTATATAAGTACATTTGCCTGCTCCTCATCAGTGACGGATGTTGGTCTGTCTGTGTGGACTCGAAAGAAGCAATGCCCAATTTTATTGTTGACTTTGGTGAACTGGTTGTTAAAATGGTACTTGCAATCAAGGTTCTCTCTAATTTATGGAAATCACATATTTCCATTCTTTATTCTTTAACAGCATTCTTCTGTGCAGCAGTATGTCCTGAGCACCATTAGTAATTTTCATTTAGTCCCTTGATATAAAAATATAGAAGGAACTATGCTTGTGAAATGTATTTATTAACCTCATGAAACCTTTTATATAGTTGATGAATGGCTGTGTTTTTATTTCCTTGTGTTTGCTACTTCAGTTAACAAACATCAAACACACAGAGAAAAGTACCAAACAACCAGAGAGTGACATGCTGTCTTTCATTTTAACTTTGTGTTGTGCCTCAAATTCCCACATAATATTTTGAGTGAATGATGCAATTCTGGAAAGAATTCAAGAGATATTACTATTGTCAGCAGAAATAGGGTTTTCTAAGATGAACAATGTATGTTCAGAACACCAAAGTCACTTCTTTCTAATTTATCACACACAGTGACTAGTGCCTAATTGACCTGCCTCTAAAAGAATGGGATTCTATGCCTACAATGAAAAGATGGCTAAAGATAAATCATACTGCTGCTACTGCTGATTCTTGGACAAAAATGAAACCTATAGCAAGTGAGGACACCAATCAGAAAGCAGTATTGCACTATTATGTTAACAATTTTGATTCTTGCCAAGTATTATTTAATATTTTAAACTCTTTCTTATAAGATAATTTAGGTGTCTCTTTTATTATTCTTATTTAAATGTTGATTGAATGCATTATTATACTACTTTTTGGTATACCACTCTTTAATACTTTAAATGGTCATCAGGGCAGTGAACGCAATTGTTGAACTATTAGAACACTACCTAGATCTGCCGATAAGACCTTGTTCCAACCACTAAACAAGAATGAGGCAATTCCATTTTAATACTTCAGTTATTTGATTTTCTTCTTTACATTAGCTATCATCTCCTTAAAGATATGAATGATTTAGTTAATTCATGAATTTATGTGCATGATTAAGAATAATGCATCAAGTCGATATATTTGAACTAGATAAGTGATTTCATATGATGATGGGGCAAAGGAAGAATATAGCATCATTGAAAGGTTTCTGATGTAAATATAAGCAATGAACTAAAATGTAAAGTAAAAAAATTAAAATTAGGATAAGAATTAGTTTTTTGGTGCTCCTACCAAATTACAAAATAACTGGTTCAATAAAAAGAAATTTAACTTCTCACAAATATGAAAGTTAGTTCAAATTTCAGGGTTTAGCAGGTTCATGCTTGCTCTGAAAGCACTTGAATAAAATTCCCAGGTTTCTTAAATTATCTACTAACTTCAAGTATTCCTTGGCTTTTGAAACATAGTTTCAAAAGTATTGGTTTGCAATTATATTAGTCTATTTTATTATAGCTGTCTCAAGTTATAGTCCAAGGGCAGTTCTACCTAATCCAATAGCAAGGCATCTGCTGTGAGTCAGCATTGACACGATGGCAGTGAATTTGCTCACTTTTGAATTTTTTGTCTTTATCTTAATATTAATGTTAGACATATAATTAATGCTTCTCAATAGTATCACTATTGTGTAGTGCTAGCTAAGATTCAGGTTTTCTTTTTTTTTTTTATTTTATTGGGGGCTCTTACAGCTACTACAACATTCAACACATCATTTGTATCAAGCACATTTGCACACATATTTCCACATACATTTCCCAATATTTTCCACTTGAGCCCTTGATACAAGCTCCTCATTTAAAAAAAAA
>PVJH01038833.1:0-16910 GCA_004026705.1 Nesogale talazaci
CTCTGACCCCAGCCTCCTGTGTTCCCCACCCCCCTCCCCTCCAGGGAGCTGTCAGGGATTGGTCAGCTTCCCTCTCTCTGTTCCAGGCTGTGGTCCCAGGAGTCATCCTTTGTAAACACAACACAGATTTTGTAACTCCCGTAGTTCCCGGCTTCACGTTCATCTGAGAACAAAGCCCCCTCTGTCAGGTATGGGCTGGTTCCTGCTTGGGTGCTGTCTGGCATACATGATGGCTGATTTTATGTGTCTGACTCCCTTAGGCTTTGGTGTCCAGTGGGTCTGGTCAAGTACTAGTTTAGGTGTTCTTCGGAGTGGGACGGCCCCATAGGGCTTCATAGGCCATGGTCTTTATGGGACTGGGTCACGGACCTTTCTCCTGCTGAGCCACTAGCCAACCACCTTCTAGCTGGCGGCTGAGGGCTTCACTGGTTGCTTCAGCTAACATGGCCCAATTCGCTGCGGCTATGAAGTGTTCCTCTGTGGTTCGTACTGAAGTCCATCGGCCTTCCGTAAACGGATTTAAATACTTGTGTGAGCAGATCCCATCCAAAGAGTGGAATGTCTTCGTGGAGAGCCAAAGCCCCCCCAGAGCAAGAGCCGGCACTTGGCAAGCTCCACATTGGTATTTGCTACATGCCTTCCTGAGCCCACAGACAGAGGCACTGCGTGGGAGATTGGGCTTTTATCACTTAACTAGCAGTGGCTTTATTGCTTTGCATACAAGGATGTTCCACCAGCAATGGCCACCCTACTCTTTTCAAGATGCACCCACCAGTAGGAGACTGGGGACGGGGAGTGATAAAGTGGGGGGGGGGCGCTAATATGTTCAGAACAAGGCATAGTTCCCCTCCCCCTTCCAATTCCACTTCCACTCTCCTTGAAAACGGCGGGCAGGAACACTGTAAGCTGACCAGAAGTCAAAGAAAAGCCCTCCAGTTTCCTAAGAAGGTACCATTCAGAGTTTGTCTTGCAACATGGTGCAGGCGATGGGGGCCACCACCCTGCCTCATGTGGCAGGCACAGCGGGCATGGCTGTTGCCAGGGTGCCCATAGATGCCCAGTTGAGAATAGTGAGCCCTCAGCCCAGGCTTACCACACAAGCAAGAATGATTACAGAGAAAAATGCTTGGGGGGTGGGGGTGGGGTGGCACACAACAAAGTTCCAAATCCATGAAGGAGTGTAGTGGGGTCAGGGGAGCGGGAGCTCGTTCAGGGGTCACAGAAGTGCTGCCCACCAGAAGGCACTAATGTGATTGGTGACCCGCATGTGTGACACGCATGCCAGTGGCCTATCTGTCTCCCACAATGCCATGGGCTGGAGACCACTTCCTGCAGCCCCAGGCACAGTAGGTGGGGCCATCCCCAGAGCCGAGGCACGTCTGTACCTGTGGGAGAGTCATCTTGATGCCTGGTTGGGTCCATGCACAGGGAGGCCTGGGCTGTGCGGTCACCACACGCACACTCAGCAAGCAGGTTATTCTGAATTTCTGCCTGCCCATCTAGATGGCCACCACAGGGGGGAGGCGCTGAATGAGGCCAGAGAGAAGACAAGAGACCACGAGCAAAATCCCGGAGGGGATGGGTGTTGGTGGACACATCCCATCCCTCTAGAACGCGTTCATTTCCCTGGTTGGACACTGTCTCCCAGTGTCCCCTGTCTCATGGCACGACATCACTGCTACGTGGATCAGAGGTGATGGGTCCCCACAGGAAGTTCAAGCAGAGGAGACAGATGGTGAGGGAGAGGGCCACATAAGGGCCACAAGGACTTATGGCTCTTCGAAGATTCTCTCCCAACAACAACAACAAAAAAAACGACAAGAAAGCAGGAAGGCTTTCTTGTGGGATCTGCTAGAAGAATCAAGAGAATTGTGTTTGGGGAAAGATAATATGAACACACACACACACACACACACACACACACACACGTCACTCTCTCATTTCTCACTGTGCTGGCTGGAAAGGGAAAGGCAGCATCCATACAGCTGTGACCTGTGGGAAGAGTCTGGATGGATGAGCTCAGTATTTCCAGAGTCCCTCCCAAGCTTTCGGGAAGGAAGGCGGGCTTTTAGAGGTACCACCTGCAGGCAGGGTGAGCGAGTTTGAGGTGAGACGTGCAGTAAGTCGTAAGAGTCAGGCTGCCCGCTTTCGGAATGAGTCAGGGCTATTTTCCATCCCCTGCCCTATGGGCTGGCTGGGAGCTTGTGAGGAAACCGCTGGGCATGAGGCAGTCTGAGACATCTCAGATCGTATACAGATGTTCTTCTGGCCCCCACCCCACCAGGCCCGGAACATGTGTGCTTACTCGTACACGTGCCAGTGCCAGGGCCAGCGAAGGGGAGACACACACACACACACACACACACACACACACACACACACCACTTTGAGCCAATTCTATCCTTACTCGTTGTGGTAGTCTGGGTTGACTAGAGAAACAAATTCAGAGACACTTATATGTGTGTAAAAGGGAGTTTTATATCCAAGGGTACTTGTATATTAAGAAAGCATCTCATCCCAGGCCAGATCAAGTCCATAAGTCCAATATTAGCACATAAAGTCCAATATTAAGCCATATGTCCTATATGAGTCCACAAGTTCTTCTACAGACTCATACAGCACAGGCAATGACCATTCAGTTAACATCCAAATATTTATTTGGAAAAATTTTCCATATCTTTTAATTCCATTTTTCCATAACCATTGTGAAGTCCCCACTCATGTATGTAAGCTTATATATATATATGTATGTGTGTATATGTGTGATGTGTGTGTTCTATGTATGTATAGTAATGTTCGTTCTGTGTAGATGTGTGTGTTGTGTGCGTTATGTGCACGTGTGTGTCTGTGATGTGTTTTTGTATGTCTCTCTGTGTTGTATGGTGTATGTATGTTGTGTGTGGGTGTTGTGTGTATATGTGTATGTGTGTTTTTGTGTCTGTTGTGTGGGTTTATATGTGTGTGTTTTGTGTTTGTGTGTGTTGTGTATATATGTGTATGTGTATTGTCTATGTGTGTTGTGTGTCTATGTGTATGTGTTTCTTGTGTGTGTTTTGTGTGTGTGTCATGCAGAAATTTCGCTGTCAATAGCAGTTCATAGCTGCTTCCCACAGCAGAATGCACTCTGCAGGGACCAATGAGACTTAGCCCCAGGGTGGGAAAGGGACTCATGGAATTGGAATGTACATGCAGAAATTGTTTATATGTGCCCTCTTCCTCCCTCCATTATTTTAATGCTCACACACTTTTTACCATATTTGATGACATGGGAAAATGTTCACACCCTATAGAAATGTTCATTTTTCTTAGTAGACTTCAGAAGAGCACACAGCACGTGCGCCACATCTGCTCGGCCTGCAAATAGCTTTCTGCCACAGTCATCGCTGGCTTTATCTGGATGCTCCGGAAGGCTGTGCCCCACAGGGCGACACGTGACAGGGGCTGGGCGGCTCCACCACTCCCCGCTCGGGTCTGTGTCTTGGACTGCTCCCAAGGTGACTACTGTCTGCGCTGTCCATCCCCAGGGGGAGCCCAGGGGCCCCGGAGGGAGGGGGACTGGGGTAGACTGCTCTAAACCAGCGGTGTTTGGGCTGTGCTGTCATTGGCGGGTGGCCCACACTGTATTTACTCTGCCATCTCAGCCACTGTCTGGCCAAGTGTCTCTGGAGCCAGTGAAGTCACTGAGGACAGGCCATGTCCCTGGAGCCACCCACCTCCCCACTCCCTCCTCAGGGAGCTGTAGGCTCTGGTCTCAGATTATAGGAATGTACTCTGACCACTGCAAAGAGAGCTGTTCTAGAGGCTTGGGGGATGGTCCCCCTGAGGAAGTTGGGGGGGCAGTGGTCCAGGAACAGCAGGGAGACTATGGAGCTGGGGGAGAGGCATCAGAAAGGTGTGAGGAGACAGAGGACACAGGAGGAGGGACAGAAAGGGGTCCCATGAAGGGAGGGCAGGCAGTTCAGGAGTCACAAGGAGCGTGGGGGGGACAACAGACAGGAGAACCAGAATGACCCTCCATCCTGCACAGTCTGTTCCTTTCCCCCTTACAACCCCCAAGGCTGCGTCCCACGCCACACCTGTCGATTGGGCTCCCCAAGACACTTCACAGTGTTCACTGTGACCTTTCTCCCCTGACCCCTGTTGGGTTAATTTCCTGTGTGCTGATGGGGAAAGGAGGGGGTTAGTTGATGTGTGATTGCGGAGGAGGTGGAAGATCTAAAGCCCACCCTTCGGGGGACAGACTGGAGGTGCCCACAGTTTCTGTCTCCAACTCCATAGGACAAGAGGACAAGAGGGCAGAGGGCTGGCAGAAGGAGGGGAACCCAGCCCAGGGTCCCCCTTTGTGTTCTTAAGACCTTCAACCCATTGGATAAGGCCCTTCCTCCCACAGAAGGCCACTTGCCTTCTCTGTCCCCACGCAGTGTCTTCCTAAGGGACTAGACCCATGTTTGACCCAACCATGGGTACCGCCATCTGGTTAAGGTGACATCTGAGCGGCCCCCTCAGAGTAGCCCATTGCACAGGTGAGAAAGTGGAGGCTCAACTCGCATCACATGCCCAAGGTCACCAGCTACGATACAGCCAACACCCCCTTTCTCTTCCCTTTTGCTTGTCCAGCCTGGAGATCTGGGATGAGTCCAGTTTATAGAAGGAGACCCCAGGTCTGCTGGATGAGCCTTGACCCTGCCTGCCCTTGTCTCCCAGCCCCAGTGACCTTTCTCCCTCCTCTCCCAGACCTAGAAGACTGGCCTGGAGAGAGCTCCTCTGACTCACCCCAATCTATACGTCACCTTCCTGAGACTCATGGCTTCTCAGAGATCACTGGTGGGGAGAGCTGGTTCCCTGGCCCCTGACCCAGTGCCCAGTTCTGCAGTATCCAGAAGGAGGCTTGTGGTGGCCACCATGACTGTGGGTCTCTTCTGAGGAACATCCATGTTCCTGGCTCCTCTGTTTAAAGATCTATGGTATACTTAGAGTTCTTCCTTCCCAAGGTAATGAACCATGGCCTTCAGTCTTTAGACTCCAGTCTTGTCCAGAACCTAGAACAGACTGGATGCCCTGAGTGTGATGTCGAAAAGTCAGTTGTATTTGAGTAAGCAAGGCTGTGTCATAAGACCATTTACCTCAAACAAAAAAAGGGGGGGGGGTCAGTCACCCCTGGGGACTGATCTGACCCTCAATGAAGACCAGCTGCAGTGAACCACAAAGGCTTGTGGGCTTTTCATGCACCAGAATCCACTGACTTCTCTCCAAAGCCTGGAAAGAGGGAGGGCCCGATGTGTTCCATCACCTGGAAGGAGACACTCTGGCTCTGTGGGGTGAGAACCCTGCACTGCCTGCACACCACAAGGTGGGCAGCTCAAAACTGCCCATTACTTGCCAGGAGAGAGATGAGGCTATCTGCTTCTGTCAAGATTGGCGGCCTTGGAAATCCTGGACGCATGGCTGCTGCATGTTGGGGTCAACTTGAAAGCTGTGCATGGTTAAGGAGACAGTCAGATATCAGGTAGCATGCTCTAGCAGGCACAACTAGTAGGATGTAGAGGCTGCGTTTAAATGCCAAGCAAAATCAGCAAACTAACCCCTTACTATCGAGTTGCTGGCTACCTATGGAAGTTCTATAGGGTACAGAGACGAGGGTAGAACTGCCCTATAGGTGTGCTGTGTATATATGGTATCGTGTGTATATATAGTGTACAATATGTGGTTTTAAAACCTTGTAACCCCCCCCAAAAAAACCTTGTAACCCCTACATGTGTTCATTTTCACAATGCTAGGTGAACTCCATGCATAGATGCATTATCTACCTGAGTGTATGCTCTGGACTGAATGACAGTCACCCTTATCAAAACAGACCGACAGCCTTTTATTCTGTGCTGCCACTGGGTGGGTGTCAGGGAGGTAGCTGAGAGCTTGGCTTGTGCCACCCAGGGACCCTGGTTGAGGGGCAGGGGTCATCTCACAGGCCACAGTAAGCCCACATCATCTGGAGTTATGGGGCAGTTACGAATGGAAATAAGTCCATGATTGAGAAGATCCCCCTCCAGGGGACTGGCAGTCCAGTGCCCAGGGAGGATGGGGCAGAGTTCCTCATGGGCAGGTTGTATTCATTCCAAAACATCGCTGTGTGAGCCTTACTTCAGACCTACGTGTTTGCTCAAAAGTTTCGGGATCAGAAACAGATGGGAGGGCCGAGGTTCAAACCCCTCAGCCTCTCTGCAGGACAGAGATGAGGCTATCTGCACCCACAAAACTTTACAGGACCCCTTGGGAGCCCGCTATGAGTTGAACCAGACAAGGTGGCAGGGAGTGGCTTTTAGAAAACAGTTTAGCCAGGAAGAGAAACAAGGCTCTCCTCCAAACCCCCACATGGCCAGACCTGGCCAGGGCTACGCTGAATGAATGGAGGTGCCGTGGGCTTGCCCTTCAGGGAAGCGTCTAGAACAGGCGATTGCACAGAGACCAAGGCCGGTCTCCTTGCCGCCTTCCCCAGAAGGGGACGGGAGGAGGCTCTTGTTCCCGCCTCTGCCCGGGGAGGGGAGGGGAGAGTTCTGGGAAGAAATGGTGCTGTGCTGGCAGGAGCCCCTGGAATCGCTCACTGAAACATGGCGGGAATGGGTGGCACCCCGCTACATGCTTTCCCCACAGGAAACATGGCGTGGGGGGTAGGGCTGTCTGTGCCAGCGGCTTCTTGGGGCACAGGGGCCCTCCCAGGAGACTGGGAACCCAGAGCAAGTGCTCTGGCTGGTCTGGCCATGTTGTCTGCAAGGACCTGGCGCAGGGTGCCGTGGGACGGGGACCCTAAGGGGGAGGTTTTCATCAGGATACCCTTGAACTTCCCCCTTCTTGGGAAAGGTCTTTTGCCTCATCTTCCTGGCCCGCTTGGCTGGCGCAGTGGCTTTCAGCTCAGAAGGAAGCTGACTCAGGTGCGTGAGCAACTGAACTCTGAGCCTGCTCTTCCCTTTCTCAATCTGGCCTCCCTGATCCTGGCGGTCAGGTCATAAGGGTGACTGTCCCTCCTCTCACCTCCCGACCTGCGGGTGACCCCAGCCTGGATGCCGGGTCTGCTTTGACCTTCGTCACCTTTGCCGAGGAAGTATTTTGGTGACCTCCTCGCAGGAGGGCCTGCCCCAAGCGATGAGTGGGGCAACCCCATGTGACTTCTCGGCAAGTATGGGGTGAATGAGCGGCTGCCTGGGAGTGGGGTGGGGCGTCCCCAGACCAGCGCTGCTAATGGAAGGGGAGACGTCAGAACCCAGCAGCGGCTCCCAGGGAGGAAGACGTGGCTGTCTGCTTCCTTAGAGAAATGCAGTTCAGCTCTGTGCCGGGGGCTCACTGGGAGACAGAACCCACTGGGGGGCAGAGGGTTCGAGGCTGCTGGCTTGTTTTGACTCCCGGCCTCTCCCTCCATGTTAGAACCGAGCATTGTCGGCCAAGAGTCCAGACCCGGCTGCCTCCTCTCACTTCGGCCTCCTTCTCCCCGACAGGCACCCTTGTGGGGACCATGGGTCTGCCTGGAGCCTGCAGGCCAAGGGCCTTCCTTTAAAAGCAACCCACAAGGCACCTGGAGCCCAGGTAATTAAAGAGTGCAGTTACAACCCCAAAGAGAAGGGGCTCAAACCCACTGGCTGACCCTCAGAGAAGGCGATGGCTGCGTGCAGCCTTGGCGGACCCACAGGGAAGTCAGTCCTGCTCTCTCCTCCCAGGCCAGGCCACCGAGAGTCGGAATGGGCACAACAGCACTGGTTTTGCTTTGAGAGATCTGTCTAGGGCGAGGGTCCCTGGTGGCACAGAGCTCAAGCAGTCAAGTGCTCACCAAAGTGCTTGGCCGTTCGAAGCGCCAGCCACTCCGCAGAAGCCAAGTGGTGACAGCCTGCTTCCAGTAAGATCCCAGCCTTGGACACCCAACAGACCGCTCTCCGCTGCCCTGTAGGGGGCCTGTGAGCTGCAACAGACGCATGGCAGTGGGTGGGCTTGAGATTAGCGACTGTGATTCCGTCCAAGTATCTCCCCACCGCCGCCACCCACACCACACCCGCGCATGTTGATGGCTAGCTAAGTCATTGTGCATTCCGATGGAGAGTGTTTTGAAGGTACCACTCTGCTGACCACAAAAAGGGAATGGTAGGAAGAAGCCAACCGCTTTCTTAAGGGTCCACCCAGCACACGCCATCAGGCCCATTTCCCAGGAAAGGGGCCTGAAACTCAGAGATGAGGCCAGAAGGTTGATCTAGAGAAGCCTGAGGGCTTTAGGGTGTGGCCTGGGCCTGGGTGCCTGGGGCCTCCTCCCAGGACATTCTGGGAGCCACAGGACTAACTAACGGGGTGGCCTTGAGAGATGTGTCCCCAAAAAGAATAGGTGGCAGCAGCTGTGGTTTACCTGAAGACACAGGTCAGCCTGGAGGTGGACAATGCAGTCTCCTTGCACCCAACCCCTTTGACTGTCATCCAATCCCTCCCACCTCATTCCTCAAGGGTGCAGGGCCCTGCACCCGCCCCCGCCTCTACTCTCACTGCCCCCACTTCTACTCTCACTCTCACTTTGCCTCAGGGGCATACCACACCAACCTGAGATGACGGCTCTATCTCCCTTATTCTGGAACCTTCTGGAACCTTCCAGAATAAATCCTCATCTGCCTTGTTCCCCTTCTAGAAAGCAGAGGGGTGTTTGTGGGAAGGAAGCAGCAGGCTGGGATGTGGAGCTGAGTGAGATGAAGACATGACCGGTGTTGCCGAGGCATTGCCAAGAAGGCGCGCGCGCGCAAACAACTCTGAGTCCCCAATCCTTTGTGCATGTGGTCACTTTATTGAAACAGAGTGGCTGTTCTAGAGAACAAGGTTCCCATAGTGGGCAGCTGAGCATCTACAGCAGAGCTGGCAGGGGGTGGCCTTAGAGAGGGTCCCACGGGCGGGTCACTTGCTGTAGGTCTTGGCGCCTGGTTCTGGGAGGCCCAAGAGGTCATCTCTCAGTTCGGGGCCTGCGGGCGAGGCCCCCTCCTCACTCTGGGCAGCCTGCTGATCCTCAGCTCCATCTGGAAGAGGAGAGATGGGGGCACCATGGTCCAGTCCTATAGTAGGAATTCCCCTTCCTGATTCCCCAGAGACCCCAGTCTCTGATAGCTTGCTCTAGCAATGTCCCCGAGGGACACTGTTGGGGTGGGAGCACCAGACAGGCTAAGAGGACACAAGGACTTGGGTTCCTCACCAGAAAGCCACTTGACCTTGGAAGACAAGCGCCAAGGTGTTAAAGTATGGGTTGGACAGGGCCATCTTTCGGTCCCATTGTTCCCCACCTGAAGAACGCCTATCATTCTGAAATCTCAGCCCCCAAATCACCTCCCCTGGAAGCCTTCCATGGCCCTCCAGGAAGAGGAAAGTGTATGCCAGACCTTCAGCACAGTGCCAGAAGAACAGAAAAGCATTTACTGACTGGATGGCCAGCTGCACACTCTGCTGGAAGCTTCTGTGGCCAGAGTGTTTGCACTGTGCTCACTCTCCCTGCCCAGCACCTCCCTATGACTCACCTGTGGCCCTCAGCATCCCTGTCAGGCTGGCCGGCCACTGGGAGGGGCAACCTAGGAGTGCTCTCTGTGCACACACCAAGGTTCCAAGTTTTAGTTGGGCCCTAAGCCCTCAGAAGCAAGGGCTGTTGGTCCACATCAGAGAAACCAACAAGCGGACACTTGAGGGAGCACAGGGGGTCTCTGACAGGTCTGTGGCCACGGCTTAGAGTGGACTCAAGGGCAGCAGTTGGTTTATGGACAAGTCAAGTTCTCTTCACAGGAAGAGGAGGCGATGGTCACCTCTCCCCTGGTTCAAATCCTTCCCCAGGACTTTCTATCCAGTCTTTGAAGACTAAGGGGGTGGGGAGGGTGCTGGGGGAGTCCCTCTCAGACTCAATGTTCTGATGGTGGCTCCCCATTCAACCCTCTTCCCCAAGCCCCTCTTTCTTCCCCCAGCTGCCCTATCACCGCATGGGGGGCTCCTTCCAAAGAGGAACCCCGCCCCCCAGTCTGTGGACATCTCTAGGACAGGACCTTGGAGCAACTTCCACAGTAGGAAGCAGAAGGCTCACAAAAGCTGGGGTATGGGTGAGCCCCCCTTCCTCTCCCGGGCCCACTGGGGCTACCCTACCTGCCGATGCCTTCAGAGAAGGGATGTACTTGGACCAGAAGGAGCAGTCGGCTCGTTTCAGGCCCTGCCCGTTGGGGAGCAGGGGGCTGAACTCCTTGTAGTTGTCTCCCCCAGGCCCGGGGAGGACGTCAGGCCAGGGCGTGGCGAAGCCGGGCGCTCTCCGGGAGAAGTCGTGCGGGTAGTTAGGGTTCCTGCAAGGCCCGAGGGAAGACCGTGAGGTGAGCGTGCCCCCTCCCGTCCTCGCTGGGGTCTGAGGGCCAGAGCCGATTCTTCCCCCCAAGTATGCCAGCTGGATAGGGACCCACCCACTCTGCCGCAGGGCCAGGCCTGTCTCCTCTCTGCAAACCTGTCCAGGCACCAGGGCTCCTGCTCATGGCACTGCCAGGGGTCCCTTCCCAAGGAGAAGGCCCAGCACCTAGGGTCATGACCTCGCACTGCCCCCTTTCTCAAAGCCCCCTAGATCCTGGTATCCATTTCTACACCAGGGTCCCATGACAGAGGTCCCTGCTGGTGCAAAGGGTTAAGCACTCTGCAGCTAACCAAAAGGTTGGAGGGTTGAGTCCCCTCCAGAGACCCCTAGACTCAATGGGAAGCCTAGTGAACTTGGCAAAATTCACACTCACTGTGGTCTAGGCCAGCCTGGCACAGGGCGGAGGTGTCACTGTGGATTTCTGAAACTCGGACTCCTTATGGGAGTAAAAACCTCCTCCATCTCCCACAGGGTGGCTGGGGGGGGGGCCCTCAAACTGCTCAACTTGCACTTAGCAGCCCAACAGGTAACCAGGACACCACGGAGCCACTGAACTTATTCTCCGGCCCGTGCATTTGGCGCTGAGCATGTTGGCTGAATGGTAGCACGGGCTTGGTGGCAGTGCGTTTGGTTTGGGGTGGGTCAGCGATGCCGTGGCACCCAACTGGGGGAGGGGCAGGTGTCCCAGCAGGGAGCAGTCAACAGTGTCTGAGTCCTTTCCGGGTTTTACAATTGTGGGGGGCAGGGCAGTGCTGCTGACATCAGGTGGGTGGAATCCAGAGATGCTGTTAAGGCAATTTGGATGCACAGGTAGCTCTGTCATAAGCATGCCCCTGCCCCGATAGCCACGGGGCTGCGGCAGGGACACCCTGGAGCAGAATGGCCCAATGGGGGCACTGTGACCAGAGCTTTTCCTCCTGGCTTAAGGACCACCGAGGGGGACGGGAGGGGGACTGGCCTGGGACTCACTACGGGTCTGGGTCTGTGCTGTGGCCTCTGCCCTGTTTTGATGAGGAGGAAGCCGCTGTCACTCACCCGGATCTGATGAAGTTGGCGAAGAACTGCATGATTTTCAGAGACAGGTCTTTCTCCTCCCGACTAAACTGCCCCCGGTAGGCGGGGTGGAAGGGAAGTCCAAAGGCGTACTGCACGTCAGCCAGCAGCCCCAGGCTGGGGGGAGAGCGAAGGGAAGAAGGAGCAACGGTTAAAGGGATACTGAGCCACCATGCCGCAAGATGGAGGGACGCCGTGGCTGTACCGATGGGCTCCGATGATTTTAAATTGTGAAGATGGCACAGGATCTGGCAGTGTTTTGGCCTGCTAGACACGGCGTCCACTGAGTTGGAATTGGCTCCTTGGTGCCTAATGACCACCGCCACTGCCGTCACCACCACCTCCACCATCACCACCACTGCCGTCACCACCACCACTGCCACCTCCACCACCACCACCACCACCGCCACTGCCACCTCCACCACCATCACCACCACCACCACCACCACCACCACCACTGCCACCATGACCATCACCTCCTCCTCCATCACCTCCACCACCACCACTTCCACCAACGAGCGCAGGGAGAACCCAATGTTCAGCCCCTTTCCAGAACGTAGGCTGCCCCCTCTGCCAGCAGAAACCCAAGTCGGGTCAGAAGGAACCTCCTGGAGAGTTGCGTGTAAAGGCAGGTCGAGAGACTTGGGTCAGGGCCCCTCCCTCTTCTAGCAGGTGGCTCTGGAAGTCATCTGACTCCCTGCTGTCATACCCGTATCTCTAGGGCTGGATGGAGCTGGAATGGCTACGCCCAGCAAGGGATGGCTGGCATGGATACAGCTGGAGATGTTTGCGCTGTGCCACCTCCACTGTTGCCAGGTCTCGAGTCATGTCCCCTATTCCCCTTGCCTTCCAGTCACCAAACAGTGGCAATGGTGCCATTCTCAACAGCGTTTTAGGACACATGGAGGGAGAGGAGACAGCACCAGAAGGTGCCCACAGCCGTGGGGACACCCCTTCCTGCAGGCACCCAGTGTCCCCTGGGTAGCACGGTGACCGCGTGGTGGGAAGTCACTGTTCTTGACATAGTTGCAGGGTCCTGGGCTCCATTCTTCGTTGTTCAAATGCAAAGGGTCTTACTTTTAACCTAGGGGTCGGCAAACTTTTGAGACCGAAGAGCCAATCCTGTCTCTCCTTACAACTTTAAAGCCACCCAAGAGCCTTAAATACGTTTTTCTGAACAAATGAAACCACCGTGCTCTTAAATAACAACCCTCAAATGCTTTCAATGCTACTTCAGAGCCGCACGTTCACATTGAAAGAGCCGCCTGTGGCTTGCGATCTGCAGTTTGCCGACCACTGATCTAGAAGAATGGGGAAACAAGCTCACTGAGAGGTTACATGGTATCGTCTTCTCAAGCCAAACAGGCTCACCTGACATTCCGTTTCTCCGCATGAAATGCCAAACTCCCTCCCTGAAATCCATGAGGGGCTCAGCGCCGTGCTGGGTGGGGGTCAGTGGTGAGCCGAGCTTTCTCTGTAGGTAGCGCTCTCTCTTTGACCCCTTGTTAAGGGTTGGAAGGCAGGGAGGAAAAAGGAGGCCGTCGAAGAGATGGAATGGCACCGTGGCTGCAGCCATGGGCCCCGACATCCCAGCTGTGAGGATGGGTCTGGGGAGGGGCTGCTGTGTGAGGGCGCAGACCGGACGGTCCCGAACAATAACAACAACAACAACAAGAAGGGTGGGCAAGGTGTAGGACAGGTATGCTGTGCTCGCCTGAGCCCATCCGCCTCCCTGCAGACGCCGGGAGAGAAGCACTGCACACAGAAATGTCCCATCAGAGCAGGGGCTTCGCAGGGGATCGCCCGGGCCAGTTCAATCTGGCGCAGGGATGGCGGCGACTGACTTTGGGGATTCCTAAGGGGTGATCTTGGTAGGTTGATCAGAGGGGCGTATTAGATCTTTCAAGAAAATCGAAAACTGCATCGGTGAGACCATGACCAACTGATGGCTGTGAGGAATGTTTTTCCCCTCTTTTGGGGGGCAGCCGGGGCGACCTCCCCTAGGAGGATTCTCTAAGGAACCTTATCCCAAGGGCCCTGCTGTCAGGACCCTCTAAGAACTGTAAGACCCCGACCTTACACCCCCAGACTTCTTTTGCCCACCTAAACTCAAAGAACACGCCAAAGGAACGCAGTCTGAGACCCTCACGAAGCCCACCGTGCCTTCTCCAAAGGGTGTGAATGATGAGCAGAGCTACAGGTGGAAACATGGCCTCCAAACGTGTAGCGATGGGTAGCGATGTCGGGAAGCAATGGCTTTTCGTTTTGATATTTTTGTTTCTTCGAAGATTTGTAGCCAAGGTTTACATCCGAGCTGTTGTTTTCCAACACTGTCACCATTGGAAAGCTGCGTTCCCGTGTGCTATTCTTGGGAGAAACTATATTGTGCTGCGCTGATGAAGTTAACAACTGGCTCTGCACAGTGGGTGGGCCCTGCTTTGCGGCACTTGCCAATTTCCATAGTGTAAATACTGCCAGCGAGGCCAACGATGAGCCATGAAGCATGGCGCCGGAAAGTCACGTGAACAGTCGGCGCCCACAGTGAAGCCAGATCCGGCCTGCTTCTGTCTGCCTGCCTGTCTGGGACCCTGAAGAGCATGCTGGCCTGCTGTGTGCGAGGTTCTGGCTCCATCTTTACCTCTGCAGGGCTGGTCTCTCTCAGGAAGCTGGAGTCGTCACGAGCTGTTTCAGGCAGGCGTCTGGCGGAGGGACAGCCGGTGGGAACCTGCAAGAGGGGGCTCAGCATCTGAGGCCTGAGCCTTCAGTCGATCCGGGCAAGGGCTGAGCCTCCGAGCCTCCGGGGTAAGCAGGGCGGGTGCAGAGACGACATCCACAGAGAGAGACGGGGAAGAGGCAGGATTAGGTGAAAGGAGAGGTCTGTTGGCCGAATGGCCTCAGCATGTGCGAGCGTGTCTTAACGTGGCTCCTGTTTGTGGATGTGGCTTCTTGCCCTCGGCTGGCATCGATCGATTACTGATCAATCGGATACTCAAACGTATGGGGTCACGGTCAGGCTAAAATGATTTAGCCCTGTCTTGTCCTGTGCTGTCTTTGCTTGTCTGCAGTTGGTACCATCCTGCTCCAATGGCCAGGCCGGGTACGGCTCTGCCCACTGTACCTGGAGAGGCAGGTGTGGGGGTCAAAGGAAGGCTGGTGCTGAACCACTTCCATCCCTGAAGTCATAAAGCTTGTTGTCCGTGGCCCTGCTTCTCCTCTGCTCCTCCTTCTGTAACTGGGGCCCCACCACCCCTCCCAGCCTCTCTGGTGGCACCTCTGGGCAGCTTGTGCCCTCTTGTTGCTGCCTTAAAGGCACTGTGTCAGCTCCAGCAGAAGGCCACCGCGCGCACAGCAGAAGGAAACCTTTTCCAGCATGGGGCCACCTCACAGCCTTCACTGTGGGCCACAGAGCAACAACATAAATGTAACAACAGCTGCCCAAGAGCCGAGGGGTCCTGGTGGCTGCACGCGGGCATGGGCCCGCACCGGCCAGAGACCTGTGTGACCACGAGCCCGATGTGGGTGTGCCCGCAGCATGTGCCGTTGTCATGGTTTGAATGACGGAGTCGGTGGAGCAGATGGAAAGTACCACAGACTGCCCCAAGAACATAGGCCTCCGTCTCGAAGGAAGGCCAGCCAGAGTGGCCCTGGGAGGAGGCACGGGTGATGAGACTTCACCAACTGTACTTGGGACACAGGGCCAGGAGAGACTGGTCCCTGTAAAAGGACAACCTGCTTGCCCAAGTTGCGGAGCAGCGCAAAAGAGGAAGACGCTGGCCAAGATGGGTCGGCACAGTGAGTGGCTGCCACAGTGGGGTCCGCAGAACATGTGAGAGGGTCATGCAAGAGTGGGTGGTGTTTCATTCTGCTGAACAGAGGGTCGCTGTGGGTCCATACCAACTCAACAGCAACAACAACAACAACATTGCTTTATGGCGGTCATCCCGCTGATAGCCCCAGCAACTGCAAGAAATCCAGACTGGAAGTCCACAGGCCATGGTTTAGGGTTAAGGTTTTGCAAGATAGCCAAGGAAGAGAGTTGTAAAAAGAAAACCACACACAACAGGACATTCCCACTCACACCTCCGACCCTGCATCCAAGGGGGGAGGCGCGAACACACGCGCACACACACATGCACGCACACACGCATGGCTAATGCTGAAGGAGATGCTGAAGGCTGGTCGTGGTGGTGGGAGGGTGCTGTTGAGTCTGTTTCCAGCGGACGAGCCATCTCACAGGGGAGAGCACAGCGGCCCGTGGGTTTCCCAGCCTGCTGTCTTCAGGGAACGGGCTGCCAGGGGGTTTTCACATGGGGTCCCTCATCAGCGGATTCAGAATACCAGTCCTCCCGTCAGAGTGGAGCCACCAGGGCCCCCCTTTAAGGTGAACACCTGATCTGAACCATTCTCTTCCGTTCTCCTTCCCACGGTCTGTCCTGTAGCCTGGCCGTCACACTGGCTAGCAGGGCTTCCAGTCTGTTCTACGTGTCGGGCACTGGAAATTTAGGGAGCGGTGTCTCTGGGGCGGCGTGGATGGCAAGGCGAGCAGGCCTTCCATGTCAGATGCCTCGTGAAAACTCCCGCCGTCGCCCGTCACGTCCTCTCTTCCTCCGGGATTGAAGAGACCCTCCCTGTGCTCCATACCCACGACCAGGCCCCTCCTCTCCAGCAGAGCCCGGGCCGCCTGGCTTCCCTCCTTCTCCTCAGAAGCGTCCCGTCTTCGGCATCTCACGGCCCAGCCATCCGTCAGCCGGAGCTGCAGATCCCTCAGTCCTCGAGGGCTCTCACCTCCTCATCCCTCGGTTGTCCGTTCAAATCTCAGCTCAAAAGAACCAGGATCTAGAAGGTTCTTCTCCAGGCACCCACGCCAAGGAGCCCTTGAGAGTACTCTCCGTTCACCACAGCCCCTGGCTTCTCATCTCCAACACTGACGCTCAGCTCCTTCCCCCAGGCCAGCTGTGCATGGGCTGGGTCGGGGCTCTGGGTCAAGAAACCCACTGTCCCCATACCCTGCTCCGATGTTACTGCCTCGTGTGGCAGAGGCAGACGCCCCAAGAGCAAGGTCTCCAGGGGCCTCAGGGGGCTCACTTACAATCTGGGGTTAACAGTTTCTCCTGGTGGCCGACGGATTCACATCCATGAGATCCAGGTGAAAGGACTCATGATGGATGAGCAGGTAAGCACAATGAAGCCTGGGCTTCCCTGTTTCCTCCACGTGGGTTGCATCACGCTGACTGGCCCAGGTGCCCCTGGACTCTTATAAGTTAAACACGTGCTGTGGGCCTAGAAGACCCTCTGTAGAGATGGACCTGACCAGCACGGAAGACGGGATGCAGCAGACAGCCTGACATACCGTGGGGCTGGGGGGTTTGGATTCAGAACATGATTTACAGCCATGCTTATGGGGAAATAATCTTGTGAGTCGCGCCGACTGTGGCTGGGTCAGGGGACAAAGTTCAAGGATCCAATTGCATCT
>PVJH01038834.1:0-16886 GCA_004026705.1 Nesogale talazaci
CCTAGCTTTGTATGCAAGCCTCCGCCGGCTCCAGTCATTCTCGTGTCGTGTGAGATCACAGCAAGGAGTGACAAACGTGTTTCTACATCCATTCCATCTTTCCTCTCTAGGGGGCGTCAAACTTGGACTGGGCGATTTCATTTTCTACAGTGTTCTGGTTGGTAAAGCCTCGGCAACAGCCAGCGGAGACTGGAACACCACCATAGCCTGTTTCGTAGCCATTTTAATTGTGAGTATGCCCAAGGAACGTGGGTGACAGACTGAGCACCCTGTCCCAGTAGGCGTGCCTGAGGCCGCCCCCCATGACTCGGGTGTCCCAATGACCCAGGGAGGGTTTAACCACTGAGATCTTTGCCCTCCCCTGACTAGCCTCCATGCTGGACACACGCTGCAATCTCCTGGAACCTGGGAAAACCATGAGCCCCCACCCTGAGATGTCCTAACCTACTTCTCTGTTCACTGTGTATGTTTTAAAAGTTCCCCAGGAAATTGAAAGTACCTCTGAGTAGGAATGACTGGGGCAGGTCGAATAGCCTAGAAATGTGTGAGCATAACTCTGCTAGAGATGGGACATCAAAAGCTGGCAGAGCCTCGTGGAGGGTTGTTTGGGATGTAGCAACACAACCTGGAGCATCCAGTGCTGCTTTGGGCCGCAGCTATTAGATGAGAAAGACCAATAGCGCATTGCCTGATTCCCACAGAGATCTGCATTTGGCCACAGCACGGCCCCGGGGCTTTCAGACTGCGATTGACGTTGGTCATTCATGAGCTAGTTCTTCATGCTCTGTTTTAACTGAAGATGTGAGTGGCCGACAGCGTGTGAGTCCCCTGAGCTATGGGATGGGCGGAGAGCCTTGTACCCGTTTGATTCGGTTACACTTCTAGTGTACCATGCTGTGTAACCACTTAGAATTTCCACATCTTTTTCTTGCCTTTTGCAGGCTGGTTTTCTGGGTTTGAAATTTTTGACTGACTCTTGTTTGTCTTCCGACGATGACAAGGACTCTGATCAGCAGAAGCGGTGCCAGGCGGCGGCTCAGGGGGCAGAGGAGAGCTGTCCGTGAGAGCCGGCCGCGCGGGGCCGGACAGGGCCAGGGGTTCTCCGGGCACCACCCTCAGGGCTCTGCTCGTTTCATGAGGCCCCACAGAGCAAAAACAATACCCTTCCTCTGGGATTGTGGCTAGCCAGGCTTACCTCCACAGAGGCCAGCTCAGTCTTCTCAAAGAGAAGTACTTTTTCATTTTTACTTGTCAAAACAATATTTTTACCTATTTTCAGGGGTGGAGTGTCAACAGCGTGCATGCTTGGGGAACTCCCATCACAAAGGAAAAGGGAGGGCATCTCCCTTTTCATCAGGAAGCGACACTTGTTTGTCATGGCTCTTGCGTCAGGCCTAGTGAAAACACGTGTCCTCAGACCCTGCCGCCAGGCCGGTGTTCGGAGAATAAGCCCAAGGGGAGGCTGGGGGGTGACTGCCCGTGCATGCACGGGACCCGCACGACCCCCTGTGAGCGCGTCTCTCCCTCCCTTCTCCTCCACAGGGGCTGTGCCTTACCTTACTCCTCCTCGCCATTTTCAAGAAAGCACTGCCGGCTCTCCCCATCTCCATCACCTTCGGGCTGGTCTTCTACTTTGCCACAGATTATCTTGTACAGCCCTTTATGGACCAGTTGGCCTTCCATCAGTTTTATATTTAGCAGGCTGGCAGTTGGAATCTCGTGGATTTTTCTCCGTTGACGAAAATAAAATCTTGGGAAGAGGACAAAGGCAATGTTCCTTTGTGTCACGGGCTCCAGATCCCCAGGCGGACTTTCTGCCTCTCCCTTCCAGGTTTCTCTGACCACCTGCTATATTGGGCACTGGCTGGCATGTGTCTACAGAAAACGGTTTGAACGGACTCCACCGGAGGCCCGTGGGGCAGGATCCGCCAGGCTCGAGGGAGCGATGCCGCCACCCGGCCACGAGGTTGCTGTGCTTCCCCCAGCAGTCTGCCCAGCACTGCGGACCCTCAGGACTGCCAGCACCTGGCGGTGAAATGAAGGGGGGAAGCCCGGACGCACTCGACCTGAAACTGCATCTTGAAAATCCACCGCTTAAGCCCGCACTGGATGAAGCCTGCCCTCTTTTCTGGAGGTCCGGGGAGGAGAGCAGGCTCTGGCGCAGAATGGACCAGCGACCAGGCCTCTGGCTTTCGTTCTCAGTTTTTGCTGCAGACTTGTCGTTTTCTTTTCTTTTTTTAAGAGTTGTTATTTTCAAATACCATTTCTTTTATCTTTCTTTCTTCCTTTTTCACTCCTGCCCCCTCGAGTCACATCACCTGTGTGGGTTGATTCGGACCACTTACGCTCTCAGTGCTGAGCCGTGGGGTTAGCCACCCCTGGCTGCCATTGCCTCCTCCCCCCCACCCTCTGCAGGGCCCATTTGAGATGGCTGTACCCTAAAAGTCGCCACCCAGCGTCCACAGTCAGTGACTTCTGGAGGCATGACTCTTAGGTGAAGTCTAGATTCCCCACCACGCTCCCCATTTCGGACTTACTTGTCAGTTCATTTGCCACCGCCACCGCCACCACTCCCTAGCACCCCTTCCCTCGCCCCCGCATTTCTCTCGCGTGACAAGTAAGACAGCGTTGTTGTAGCAGATAACTCGGTCCTTCCAGGGCTTTCTTCTTTGTGTGATGCAAAGAATGTGCGCTGAACCCGTGCTGTCAGCCTGGTTGCGGCCATCTCCAATAGTGAGTGAGATGCCGTGCCCAAAGACAGTAGAATTAAAGAAGAGTAACATGGTCAGTGAGGCACTTTCTGTCCTGCCTCTTCTTCGTCTTCTTTTTTCCCTATAGTTACTGCCTCTGACAGCAGGTCAGAGTTAGGACAAAGCTTCCGACCAGTCTACCAAAGCACGAGTTTGGAGAAACCATTATGAGGTGGGGAGAGCCTGGGACCCGGAGGAGAAGAAGGAAGAGGCCTCCAGCAGCCCGCAGGACCCCTGAGTGCATGTTGTGTAGGCAGGGGGAGGAGGAAGTCCTCAGGAAGTCCTGAGGGCCTCACAGAGCCATCCACGTTGCCCTCTCTCTCTCTCTCTCTCTGTAGCCTTGTGTGAGCCAGGCAGTGGAGGGGCCAGGCGAGGTTACAGCCTAGCTCAGGCAGTGCCAGGGAGTCGGTCAAGCACTCTTAACAGCCATCAGCTTGCCCGCTGGGACTGAAAAGTCTGCTTTTATCACGGAACCCTGAGCCTGGGTGATCAGATGGTTTGTGAGAAATTGTAGCCGAAGAAAGGGCGGGCTTTTCCTCTCTTCCTGCCCCTGAAAGGACCCTGCTGGGGTGGTTCTACTTGGGGCTTAGAGTATTTGTTTTCTGTCCTGAGCCATTTTCTTACAACTTAGGGAGTTGTGAGCCAGTAACTGAAGTAGAAGTAGAAATTCAGTTGGGAACTGTCTAATTAGGAAAAATAAGTATGTTTGAAAAAAAAAAAAGTTTAGGGCAATGGGTGCTAAGTTTTCTCATTTCTTTCTAAAAATGATTCTCCTCCTCTGATACGTGGCAGCCTGGGCACCATCCCCCAGAGAGAGTAGGCATGATAGAGAGGGCACAACCAAGCCCCCCAGAACCCGATTGAGATCCAGTCGTCGACTTAGGCAAAGGTCCCCAAAGTGTCGTGTCTCCCGGAAGACACGCGGGTGAGCGAGAGGAAGTGTTCCGATCCAAGTCCTGTGTGTCCTGTGTGGAGCGGTCACAGTGACTGCCCTCAGGGACGGGGACGTGAAGAGCTTTTGGAGGAAGATCAGAGAGTTTGCCTCAACGTGAGAGACCCACACAACCAGAGGGATATGCAGTGTCATGATGGGGGGAGAAAAGACTGAAGTCCAGGGTTCCCTCTTACTGGAACCCCCAGTCAGTGTTCATGGAAACCGCGGGCGGGAGACCCACCGATGCCCAGCACTGGGTCAGTCTGCAACGAGTGTGCAGAAGCTAAGAGGTGCCCTGGGGGCTCAGGCGTGGGCCTCGCCAAGCCCTGGCGTGCTCGGTTACCTCACATGCACACAGAAGCTGAGCCATGACCGAGGAAGCTTCCGAACAGTGGCTCGGTAAAGAATATTGAATATACCAGCTAGCAGAAGAGCGAACAAATCCGTCTTGGGAAAGGTACAGGCAGAGTGGCCTTTAGAGGAGAGGTTGGCGACGCTCTCGTTCTGTCTCATGCTACCAGGAGACCAGAGCCTGGAGAAAGGACCGCCTGCTTGGTGAAGTGCAGGGTCAGCAAAAAGAAGAGCCTCAGTGAGCCAGAAGACACAGCAACAATGGGCTAAGCCATGGGAACAGGTGGGAGCCCGGTGCCCCACTGGGCTCTCTCTTGTAGAGTTACTGACCCGCATCTTAAGGGCATCTTAAAGTCCCACACACAGAGCCCATCTTTAATTTTTTAAAATCCGTGCTCTCGGCCACACAACTTTAACTTGACCTTCTTCTTAAGAACTCAGCTCATTAGTTTCCCGGAGTATCGACATGCTAGCCATCCACCGTGAAAAAGACTGTGTTGCCAGGGCAAACAACAGCTGCTGCACAGATGATTGGGGGTGGGAGGTGGGGCTGCCTGGGAGCTGGGCCAGACCACTGCTGGAGCAGGACCAGCCCAGCCACCCTGCCCAACCCAAAGGGGGGTTGGGGGGGGGGGAGAGTGAAAAGCTGCCCAGCAGCGGGTTTTAACAGGCTACAGAACAGCAGTAGTTTTACAGAGTGCTGCTGCAAACTAGCCAGCGGAAATGCCATATTTGGAAGAGTTGTAGAGGTGGGGTTTTTTGGCATTTCCCAGAAAAGGATCCCTCCCTCTCCCCTCTGAGCCTCCCTGGGGTGTGAGATTTCAGGTCACAGCTCTCCTCGGTCAGAAGAACCCAGAGGGAGGGACGCATTCTAGGCAGGTTGAAAGCAGGCTCTTAGTTGACTTCGCCATGGAAGCAGCAGAGCAAGTGAAGTTGGGACACTTTCACTTTTAACCCTTGGTCTCCCTTCTTTTCTTTTTAAAGTCTTCCTAATTTGTAAAATCCCCTTCCATAATAGGTGCCCAAACAAAGGCACGTCTACTCCTTGACCTCTCCGTGTATAATCTTCATCTTAATTTGCAGAATCTGAAGCGAAAGACCAGCCACCAAATGTAGTTCTGCAGGGTCCTTGAGCAGACATCCAAAGGGGGACTGCAATTTCTGACTACAGTGCAGGGATCCAAGGGTCCGACCGTTCCTGACCTGATCCCTGAAGGAACAGAGCTTCAGCCCCATTAGGGACAGATCTGTCCAGTGTCTGCAGTGTCCTTGGCCAGACAACAACCCATCTGAGACATCCTCAAAGCACAGCCGTATCTCTTCTTTGACAGTCCATTTTTTTCTAAGATACCGATTACTTGGTCTGCGTTCCCAAGAGCACTACTGCACAGAACAGTCTATTTAGAAATAAGCAGTATGAAAAAAAAAAAAGGCAGTATGACTGTTCCCTCAAGGAGAAAAGGGAGTTAGAAAACTATTGGTATAACGGTGGCTTGATTCTTTTTTTTGGAGGGGTGGGGGGGCGCCTCACTGCCCCTTGGTGGAAATGGGAGGCCCAGCCTTGCTCCTGGAGAGCTATTGCTACATTTGAACCACCAACCCTGTGGGCCACAGTCCAGCACTCAACCACTATGCCACCAGGGCTCAGCCCAGCTTGATTCTTCGCAGAATTCCATCTCTGATCAAGAACTCTTTCCGGCTGAGCCCCGGTGGCGTAGTGGTTGTGCGCGGGACTGCGGCCCACTGGGATGGAGGTTCAATTCCCGCTCACAGGAGCAAAGGCTGGGCCTCCCACTCCCACCACCAGGGCAGTGATGCCTAAAAAAAAAATTAAAAAACAAAAAAAAAGAACTCTTTCCACCCCATCTCGGAACCATCTGGATGCCAGCACATGGCCGGAAGAACAGGAGGCCTGTTGAGACGGCAGCATGGCCCTCTTGGGCATTTGAAACCCCAGATCTGCGTATGAAAAAGCCTGGTGCTGAAGCGAACACCCTCCTGGAGCTACAGCCAGGAGGTGCCTCTTGCTAGATGCGCTAAGGGGGCCACCCCACCAGAAAGGAGGTGGGCCCACACAGGCCCAGCAGCACTTGCGGTTGGGCTGTGTAGAAGGAAAGACTTCCCTCCCAGTAGGCAATTTCCCCCTTTGAAGTAATTGTTGAGACCGGGCAGCCTGCATTGCAGCCCTTGGGGGTGGTGCATGCGGGATGTCGCGGTGTACGGTGCATTCGGAGGTGCATTCGGAGGTGCTGAAGCAGGGACCTCAGTCAGCGGAGCGATCGACTCACGTATTCGTTGTCCGGCATCTGTTTCTGCAGAAATCTCTCTGTACATAATTCAGACTGTGAATACATCTTTTTTAAAAGACCTTTCAGACTTCGGTAACATATTTTGATAAATGATTGCAGATCTTGCTGTACTTGTCATATTAATAAAGACCGCATGAATCCAGCTGTGCCCGTAGTTTCCTTACATGGGAGTGTTAAATATGTGTCACTGAGACGAGTGCTCTGAGGGTCAGCTGGCCAGGCCTCTGAAGGGCCGGCCGGGTTAAGTCTTTTCATAAAACATCTGAACACCGCTCCTGAATGCTGAGTTTCTGAGGAATAGTTGCTCTAAAAACTTTAGATCACGTTCATGTAAGACTGTCAGGACAAGGTATTCTAATCCTACAGGGGAGGTCTGTAATCCAGATACCTCACGTGGTACAGGATCACTTAGCAAAATGAAAGTAGGATGTAGGTCTCGCTGATAAAACTACAGTGCTACATTTATTAACTGGGTGGAGCAGAGACTCTCCCCCACTCTGCCCCCAGACTTACCAAGACCTTTGTTTCTAGACTCACAATGTCAGAGAATAATGATTAGATGCAAGTTTGTGGGAGAAAAAAACGAAAATTAGTCATTGACTTCAGAAGAGTCTCGTGGGCCTCCAGAAGCAGGGGGCAATGCCCCCCTTCCCTCAAAAACCGGAGGCACGGCTGTGTCCCAAGTCTTGAAGGCTGTACCCCTGGAGTCTGCTGCCCAGCGTGATGGTCTGGCCGCGCCAGCCAGAGGATTCTGATTGCCAGGGGCCTGGACACGTGCTCTGGGAGAATGAAGAATGAGCTTGAGCAGGGTGAGCAGCAGGAGGAAAGCCGGATTTCCTGTCAGGAGAGTTGTGGCAACCTGGCCGGTCACATCACACTGCTGCCGACTCCTCTGGGGGGCACAGACCCCTCAGCTGACAGTGACGGTGAAATGACACCCTATAGTACAAGCAGGTGCCACACTGACGTCACGTCGATAGAACTCGGGGGAGGGTGTATGTGGCGATTAAAGTGTCCCCTGGAAACCAAGTGTTGAGCTGAGTTTGGGGGAAAGAAACCTGAGTTGGCAAGAAAAGACATGAGTAGGAATCTCGCAGGGAGAGGTGTGGGAGAGCCCCAAGGTCACTGGCTTCTGAATCAATGGTTGCTTTAACCAGAGGGAAACCCGGGCAGCTCTCCAAATCTGTTTCTGTATTTCCTTGCAAACGCCTCTTTCATTAAATGACAGGTTAAAAGCCACAAAAGATGATGGGTGACCTAACTCGGTACCGAGACCTATCAACAGCTACAACCCAGACGGATGCTTTTCTCCGACAGCCCCTCTGTGGCCCGCTCATGGGTTGGGAAGAAAGAGAAGCTTGGGTGTCATCAATTTGATTTTTTTTTTTTTTTGGCATCACTGCTCTCCGGCGGTGGGTGGGAGTAGGAGGTCCAGCCCCACTGCTGGAATTGAACCTCCGCCCCAGTGGGCCACAGTCCCACGCACAACCACTACGCCACCGCGGCTCAGCCCGTCATCAATTTGATTTTGACACAGACCGTAGAACTCTCCTGAAGGCTTTCCTAAGCTGCAATTTATAGGAACCCCTCTCCACCAGGCCTTTTCCCCCTAAAATCAAGTAAGCAGTAATGGACACAGGCTACGTGTCACATAGCATTGCTTTTTCACACCCAAGAAGAAGGGTTTAATGACCCCTTCACCGGAGATGAACCTGTAGGTAAAGTTCTAGCTATGTTTCGTTTTCTTGGGTAGCAAAACGTCAAGAGTTGCTAAATTTGAAATGGACAATACAGAAGAAAGTTGGTCAAAATTATTGAATGGGAAACAAATTTGCTCTGTAAGCATACACCCCCAACTACAATACCCACCCCCAAGCACTAAGCTATCGAGTGGGGCTTCAAAAAAGTTTGTGTAAAAATTTCATCGTCTTAGGGCTGAGCCCCGATGGCGTAGTGGTTGTGCGCGGGTCTGCGGCCCACTGGGATGGAGGTTCAATTCCAGCAGTGGGGCTGGGCCTCCTACTCCTACCGCCGGAAAGCAGTGATGCCCCCCCCAAAAAAAATTTCATCGTCTTAATTCCGTTTTCCCCCCATGTGTTTTGGAAGCCTGTGGATATACAAGCAGTGACACTGAAAATGGTAGTGACACTGGATCCTTCCATGACGTGGCACAATTGTTACATACTGCAGAAAGGTGAAACTGTCCACTCCCATGAAGGTTGCGTTTCGGAACCCCATAGCCCCAGTTCTGCTCCGTCCTGCCGGCTCACCGTGAACTGGGATCAACTGGATTGCGGTCGGTCCATCAGACTCCAGTTAAATACTAATATGCCACCTACACCGGGAGCCACGTGAGTATGAACCCGTGCACCCCTCCTGGCCGTGTCTGTCACCAGGCAGGACACTCAAGACTCTGGAGCACCCGCCAGGAGACGGGTGGTTTGGCACCACACACCTTGTCCACTAAGTGAAAAAGGATGTCTTCCTAAAGAAGCTTTCTTCTGTGTGCTAATCAGACCCACCTCAGCCCTGCAGTCCACCCCGCAGTTGCTGGGTGAGATGCCTCCCTCTGACTCGTGGGGACCAAACGTGACCGTGGCTGCTTCTGGTTTGGAAGTGGGACTTCCCTCGCCACCTAGTGCTCCTCCCTGCAAGTCGCTGTTGCCCGCAGCCCTGTTTGGGGGTCTCCTAGCCAGCTGTCCCTCCCAGTTCAGGGGTCTTCCTCTAGTCCTCCCACCACAGAGAGGGGCATGCACTTTGCAGACTTGGCCTTGAGGACTGCCTCCCCCCTCCCTCCCAACTGTCTGTTTTCACCTGGGTGATGTCTGTGCCCTGGGGGGTCAGATGGGGAAGAAACAATCCCAAACCCAGGGGCTTAGCAGTCGTAATTGACTTGGCAGTGAGTTTGGTATTTGGTTTGGCCCGCCCCCACACTGTGTCTTGGGGCTCAGCCGCTGGGTTGGTTCCGTGGATTTGGAAGCTAATTCCATTGTGTCTTTTCGGGGGGGTCCCTACCCTTCCTGGGCATCGGACAAGGAAGCCTGAGTGTGGTGATGCCCCTGAAAGGGGGGAGAGGGCTTGAAGATGCAGAAATCAGCATAGCGATAGCATGAGAGCCACCCCGACCAGGGGGAGCCGGGCACCTGGGCCCTGTCCCTGCTCCTGCCCACACGGCGTGGTGAGGCCCCTGCCTTCTTGATGGGCAAGGGTTTGAAGACCCCTCTTAGACCGTAGATACATTCATGAGTGAGTCAGAGGGCAAGTTACTGGTTATGCAAACATTATACTTTGGATCCATCACGGTGCTGTACACACTTGATCATTGTTGCATGAGTTTAGTTTTAAGTCAACCGGAAAGCCCACACTTGTTGCCACACAGATCATTCCAAGGACCTTGTCTGTCAGCTGCGCCAGGCCATGGGCTCTGTGGGTTTCGAAGGCTGTCAGACCCTTGGGAAACATGCTCGTGCGGGGACACGGCTGATTCCTCCCCATCTCACCCCTGCACTTGAGCTGAAAAGCAGCAGGCCCCATGCACATGCGTGGTGGGTGCAGGCGGCGCAGTCAACGCATGATCTGGCCCCGGGTGACTGGGGGTTCTACCTGTCTCTTCCTGGTGACACCCAGTTTTCTGGTGGGAGTGATGGCAGGTGCAGTTTCAGCATTTCTCTGAGGGTCCCCTGCCCCCAAGGGCTGGAGGTAAGTGTGGGCCCCAGATCACCAGGGGACTCTGCCACTCCCAGATATTTTCAGTAGCCCCTCCCTCTGCTTGCCCTGTCACTCCTGCTGGTCTCTGAAGCATTTCTCTTGTGCTCTAAGCTCTCTCTGGCTTGCCGGGTCCCCAGGATTCAGCCTCAGGATGGGGAGGAGCTGTAGACCTGATTGCATTCTCTCTCTCTCACTGTCTCTCTTACACACACACACACACACACACACACACACACACACACTTTCTCCATTCCCCCAGCTTCTCCCTACCTGCCTTGAACACTTCTTCCTCCACCATTCTCTAAGCAAGACCCAGCCAGGTCTGAGGTGCAGGCGGGCAGAAAACTGGCCCAGGAGGATGTGCACACGGGATCCCCGAGCCAGCGGCTGGAGTGCTGTTGGGGACGGTGTGTGGAGCCGGGTACTGCAGGTTAGGATGGTGGGAGTGCAGGCCTTACGGTGTTCACTAAAAGCTCGGCGCCTGTGGGTGCAGGAGGGATTCCCGTGCAGACTGATGTCAACAGCGTGTGTGTGGCAATGGATTTCGAAGTCAGAACAAACACAAGCTAATGTCCTTGTTTACTAAGGCTGTGCTGCCGAGCGGGGATCCTGGAGTGCAAGGGGAATGTTGATAAACAGGTGGGGAATTCAAACCAGATGCCTCCCCAGGAGCGTGTGTGTAGCGTGTGTGTAGCAGCGTGATTGGTGTATAGATTTGTCCGGGGGTCAGAAGCTCTGCACGGAATGCAGGCATCCTAGCACGCTACCTTTATTTCTATTTTTCTTCCCCTCTATCGCATTTTCATTGGTGGGTTTTTCAGACCCAAGAGGGCCCATCTGCCTTTCTAGTTTGTCTTTGTCTGGGAGCTGGGCCAAGGCCTCGCCTTACCTGCCCCACTGACCCGATACTACCTTTTCAGCTACGCGCCTAGTGTAGGCCTGCATCCTGACACCCCTCTCTCACCCACAGGCTCCCAGCACTTGTGGGGCAACTGAGGGCTGTTTCCCACAGCCCAGCTTTCCTCCCTCCTCTCTGTTCTGCCTCCAATCTGGTCAGAGGGGAAAGAAGAGGCGTTTTACCCCTGTAATGAATTGCAGTCTCAGAAAGCCGCAGGGGCAATTCTGTCCTGCCTTTTAGGCTCCCTATCTCTCTGCTGAGCCGTCAATCAGAGAAGCCGGCTTACATGAAGAAGGATGTGGCACGGGGTCGAAGGCAGGCTTACGAACCCCCTGGGACATGCAGATGACACAATCTCGCTTGCTGAAAGTGAGAAGAACTTGGAGCCCTTGCTGATGAAATCAAGGATGGTCGCCTTCGGTATGGACCGCAACTCAATGTAAGGAAGACCCAAACCCTCACAACGCGAGCAAGAGGTAACATCATGATCCATGGAGAAAAGACTGACGTCGTCAAGGATTTTGTCCTGCTCGGATCCACCATCGATGCCCATGAAAGCAAGAGTCAGGAGATCAAAAGACACATTACGTCGCGTCCGTCTACTGCACAAGACGTCTTCAAGGTGTCGAAAAGCAAGATGTTCTTTTGAGGACTCAGGTGTACCTGGTTCAAGTCATAGTGTTTTCAATCGCCTCTCATGCCTGCGAAAGTTAGACATTGACTAAGGAAGACCAGAGAAGAAGAGGCACATCTGAGTTGCGGTGCTGTCGATCCTGAAACCAGCACAGGCTGTCAAAAGAATCAACCAAACTGTCTTGGAGGAAGACGACGATAAGACTTCGTTTCAGCTACTTGGGACATGGGATGTGTCAGGAGACCAGTCCCTGGAGAAGGACGTCCTGTCTGGTAAAGCAGCAAGAAAAGAGAAAGGGCTTCGGTGAGACGGACCGATGCAGCGGCAGCCACCATGGGTTCAAGCGTAAGAACAATCGACAGGCTGGCGTTGTGCTGTTGTGCACAGACGCCTGTGAGAGGCGACTTGAAGCACCTCGTCACAACGAGTCTAAATCAGGTGTGGGGCTGTGACTGGTTTGGAGTTTGGGAGGTGACTCATCCGATGATAAACTGATAAAGAGTAAAGTAAGTGAAGAGTCCCGTCCCGTATGGCCCCCATCGGGCCGGGGTCCTCAGGGGACTTTTGAAGTCATTCCCCGGGGTTAGATGGCTCTAGAGATTGAGAATATTTTATGTCTATCACACCCAGGTCAAACCTTGGAGAAACCACCCACATCTCTGCCTTACGTCTGCAGGACCCAGGCTGGGAAGTTTCTGCCTGGCTGCCCGAAATCACCAGAAAGACGAGGCTTCCTACTGTAAAATTATCACAGTCTTGGGAGCCCCATAGTGGGGAGTTCTGCGCTGTCCTCTCCTGTGAGGTTCCTCGGACTCAGAATGGCTGCAGAGGGTGAGGATGGTTTGGGATCTGTGAGAGATCAAAATGACAGGGCAGCTTGAAAGGGGGCTTGGGGGACTACAGATTTTCTCCAAAGGGAGAGGCTTATCTCAAAACGGGAGGATGAGCATAGTGGCACCGTTTAAACAAAGTCATCCATGTCACCACATGGTACCTGCAAAAGCTATTGGATTGGTGTATTTTGCTGTGTGCATTGTCAAAAAACATTGTTTTAAAAAAAGAAGAAATCATGGGTCTGCGTTTCTGAGAACACGTCATAGAAGAGTGGACCAGAAGGGGGGCGGGGTAAACTCCTTGGAGCTCTGCAGCCCACCTCCTGGGATTCTCTGGCCCTCAAGCTCACTCTCCACTTCCTGCCCACCCTCCGTGCTCCCCTGCAGCTGGAATGCTGCCCACTCCCACTCTCCAGGGGACCTTTGACCGCTCTGCAGAAGGCCAGCCGTGGGGGCAGGGAGCGGGGTTTTCTCAACAGAAAGGATTTCCCTTCCCTGGAGAGGCTCTGAGGCCTGGTGGCGCAGTGGTTTCGTGCGGGGCAGCTCACCGCAAAGTCAGTGGGGCAGAAACCAGCAGCGGTTCCCGGGAGAAAAGACAGGGCTTTCTACTCCGGAGAGAGTCTCAGGCGCGCACAGGGGCAGCCCTACGCTGCCCAGTAGGGTCATCACGAGCCCCTGTCGACACCATGGCAGTGCACTTGGTTTGTGTTTGAGAGACACGGGGGTTATTCCATGCCCCTTTCCCTCCCTCTCCCCCCCCCCCCCCCCCCCCCCCCCCCCCCCCCCCCACCACCGCAGGACTCCCCAGGGACTGGGAAGGAAGTCGAATTCAGCAGGCTCATTGAGCCAGCTACCAGCATTCCACTAGAGGCCCCCTGAGGATATTTCTATTTTTTAAAGTTAGATGCAGACCAAACCGCCCTCGCAGACTTCGCAGCCAAAGTTAATGAACCTGAGAAGTACAAGCAGCGGGGACTGAGGATATCAGGCAGGGAAGAGCCACCGCGCCTGGGCGCTGCCGGAAAGGGGTCACCAAGGCGGTCACATTTGACCAGGGTCTTGCAGTATGCGTAGGAGTTTGCAAGGGAAAAGCTGGCTGGGAGGTAGAGGATTAAGTAGAGGAACCGAGGGTGGGGAAAGAGGGGAGCGGTGTGTCCTTGGGCTTTAGCGAGCACTGGCCGCAGGCAGGAAGAGGGCACCGTCGTGTGGGGGACAAGGCCAGGCTGGGCGCGGGCTCTCGTGGGTGGAGGTGCTGGACGCGGGGCCTCCTCGCGGGGCACGCGTGGACCGAGCTGGGCACGGGTGAAGGGCGGGGCGGAAACCACCCCGCGGGGGGCGGGGCGGGGGCCGGTCCAACCTCGGGGCTTCCACGCCGCAGGCGGGCGCGCTCGGGCGGGCGGGCGCCGACGACGGAGCGGCTCGGAGCAGGTAGGGCGGCGCGGGCCGGCCCGAGACCCCCGGGCGCTCGCGGGCTGCTGCGGGCCCCTGCCCTGCCCCGCTTCCGGGGTGGGAGAACGCCCGGGGTGGGGAAGGGGGGCGCAAGAATCACCGCGCCGGCCGCGGGGCCACAGAGACCAGCGCCCTTCCTCCGAGGGCCTTAGGGACCCAGCTGCCCCCGCCCCCCGCCCCCGCCCCTGCGCTTCTGGTGGGAAAATGGGGACAGGCCCCTGGAACCCGCGGGGGACCCTGGGGCGCGTGCTCCAAGCGGGGGCAGGGTACGGGGCTGAGCCCCGAGGGGAGGGCGCGGGGCAGGACTTCGATCTGGGTTTTTTGGTGGGGGGGAGGACAGATGTCCGCCGGGGGCGGTGGGGTTGCAGCGCTGGACGTGCGGACCCCTGGCGTCCTGGTGCGAGTCCGCAGCAAGACCCCCAACCCCCTCGCTGCCCACCACCTTCAGACCTGGATCGGAACCGGTGCGGCCCAGACCACTCCCAGGAACACAGGGTCCCCCGGCCCCTCGCCGCGCACTGTGTGACCCGGCGCTGCCTGCCTGCAGAAGCCGAGGGAGGTGGAGGCTGCCCGGCACCAGGGCTGACCGTGGGGTGGGTCAGACAGGCACTTCGAGCTGGGTTCTTCTGACCACCGCGGGAGCTGAAGACATTGAAGGTCCCAATCCAGTGGGATGCAGATGTGGGATCTGGGCCGGCGACACCTGTAGCCACGGTGTTAGGGCTCACCTCGGGCTTGCCCAGCTCCCCTCCCCACCTGCCGGCACTGTCACCCTTTGGCAATGCTCACTGGCCTTAAAGGACAGTCTCCTTCGCAGCTTGTCTGTGCCTGCTCCCTGCCTCTATGGGACCCTCCTCGGTGAGGCCTGGCCTGGGGAGCGGCCGCACACGCCCCACTCACCCTGCACACCCCAGCAGGCGCTGCTTCGACTGTGAACGCACGGATGACTCACCCTTTGTGCCAAATTGAGGAATCTGTGCCCAAAAAATGCACTTGACTGAATTTGGCTTACATAGTTGATTTCATTTTTTTTTTGGGGGGGGGGGGCTCCATGTTATTCTTGTAAGCTGAAGTCATGCGCTGCTTTTAAAAATTCAGAGAGAACCACACAATTAGCATGACAGACTCTATCATTCAGACGTACAAGTTTGTGCTTGTGTACCTAATTTGTACTGAGCAGTGCACCTGGTTTAAAGCATTCTCCCACAGGAGACGTGTGCACGCACGCACACACACACACACACACACACACACTGAATCGACATCACTCATCCCCGCAGCCCATGTGCCAACAGCAGAAGCACACGCCGAAAACACGTACACAACACAATACTGAAGACACTACACACCAACTAATATGCACAGAGACACTGCATGAGGCACCCAACCCTGCACTCACACTCGCACGGGCTGCAGGGCACGTCTCGTCACTGCACACGCGCTGTGCGTGCACACTGCGCAATTCCTGCAGCTACACTGTGGGTCTTCTCTGGGACAGGCCATAAATGTTGACAGGGTGGCTCTTTTGAAAGAAATTTTTTCCTGTGTTAGAGACGCAGTGAATCTGATTACTTTGATCTGAACTCTGTTTTCAACAAAAGACAGATTTTTGTGTGTGTGGGCATCACTGCCTCTGGTGGTCGTGGGCGCTACCCAGTGCCGCTCCTGAGAGCCGCCGCTGGATTTGAACCGCCAAGCCCTCGGGCCACAGTCCCACACTCAACGACTGACGCCCCCAGGGCTCAGCCCTAAAAGACAGATTTTTAATTGTCCTTCTGCCACTTGTTTCTGAATGTCTGCCTTTTCCTCCACCCCTTGTGAGAGATGCCCAGCTGGAGTGGTGTTCCACTGGCCACTGTGCAGCGTGGCGTTACCCCGCCCCTCTCTGTGGGGTTCTTGGTTCCCTTGGGCAGAGGGGAAGGGGTGGCACATACACGACCCCCAGGCTCCGCATGGGTGGTGCTCTGCGCCCCAGCCCCACTGCTCTAACCCCAGCCTCTCCCTCAGGTGGAGATGCAGCTGCTTCTGCTCGTACCCCTGCTGCTGGCCCCACTGCCAGGGCCCTCGGTGAGTATGACTGGGCCCCTGGAGGACCTGCTGGAGGAAGGGAGGAGGCGCTGGTCGCCCGTGGTGGTGGTCGGGCAGGCTGGAACGAGGGGAGAATGTGTGGGGCTGGAGAGGAGCTGCCCATGGCTGTCTGGAGCCAGTGAGGGCCACCTTCCCAGGAGAAGGGAGGAGGCCAGCCCTCAGTCCTGGGCTCACTCCGAAAGGGTGAGGACCTTGCAGCACTGGGCGGAGGTGGCTTGAGCGACAGGGGTGGCTCAACTTCCTGCCTCCTTCCCCTCCAGAAGGCGGGTCCTTTAAAGCTGCCTTCCCCAGAGAGTGTCCCAAGAGGGGGGTGCAGGGGATGTTGGGACCAGCCAGAGTACAAGGCTAGCTGGCCCGGCCCACACCTGACTGGGACCAAATACGGCTGTCCACTCAGCTGCACTGTGCTTGAGCCTAGAGCAGCGGTTCTCAACCTGTGCGTCGCGACCTCTTTGGGGGGTCGAACGACCCCTTTCACAGGGTCGCCCAATTCATAACAGTCGCAAAACGACAAGGATGAAGTAGCAACGAAGATACTTTTATGGTTGGGGGGGGTCACCACCCCATGAGGAGCTGCATGAAAGGGTCACAGCCTGGGCAAGGTTGAGAACCCGTGCTCTAGAGCAAGTGGGCCCACAGAACTTCCTGAGCCGATGGGAGGTGCTGTCCAGCACGATGGCCACTAGAGCCCTGGGCTTTCGAGGACTTCAAATGCGGCCAGTGCCATGGAGGGACTGAGTTTGTTCTTGCATTTTTGTTTGTTTGTTTGTTTGTTTTTTGGGGCATCACTGCTCTCTGGTGGTGGGAGTAGGAGGCCCAGCCCCACTGCTGGAATTGAACCTCCGTCCCAGTGGGCCGCAGTCCCGCGCACAACCACTACGCCACCGGGGCTCAGCCCTGTTCTTGCTTTTAATTCAAGTTGAAGTTCAAAT
>PVJH01038835.1:0-16860 GCA_004026705.1 Nesogale talazaci
CCCCCCCGCAGGAACACACTGCCTGTTGCTGGAAGTGCTTCCCAAGAACCACTGGACTCTCTAGGGGGCATCCCTCCCAAGAGACCTGGCCCTTCCACACAGATCACTGGTGTTGGTATTCCCACTGGCGCAGGATGCGCTCATTTGAAATGTTTGAAAAGCCCACAGGATCTAAAAGCAGGCGCTACCAAGATGCTGATTGTCCCTTCAAGGACCCTGGACAGTACCTGCCTGCCTGAGCTGGCTCTGAAGCAGCAGGGACAAGACAAAAATAAAGCACTTTCTTGCTGTCTCTTGTTTCTGTTTCCCTTCCAAGGAGACCCACCCCGAAGCTGCTCCAGTCTCTGGGGCGCGCTGTCATTTTCTCAGGCACTAGAACACGTCTGGGTCACAGCCAACTAAGATTTTTCTTCCTTTCTGAGAGGAAGCAGGTAATTGCCAAGTCACTGAAGGAGAAAGGCGGTTTTCACAGGGCAAGGATGCTGCTGCGGTTGAAATCCCTGTGGCACGGATGAATGACCTTTTACTTGTACTCTCGACCAAAATAGACATATATATGCAAAGTGAAGTTCTTTTCTTCCTGGGAGGAGGGGGGTTCAGGAGATGCTAGGTTTCCCAGCTCTGAGAAAGCAAGGGCTGGTAGATAGTCAGGATCCGAGTCCCCAAGATAAAAGAACGAGACGAGGGTCTGCCGTTCCAGACACAATCCTCCGTGAACAAAGCCAGTGGCTTTTCAACAGCCCTGCATTCTGGAAAAGGCGAAACTCCAGACACAGAGGGAAGATCCACGGTTCCAGAGTGAAGTGGGAGACTGGGTGGGAGGACAGAGGGCAGGAAAAGCTTTGTTACCAAGTCAAATGCTTCAACAAGCTGTGAGGCATGAGAATGGTGGTGCTGGACAAAAAATTGAAAGCGCCATGGACTGCCAAAAGGACAAACCAATCTGTGTTGGAGGATGTGCGGTCACAATGCTCCTCCGAGGCAAGGAAGGCAAGGCGTCATCTCACATACTTTGGACATGTTGTCAGGAGAGACCGGTCCCTGGAGAAGGACATCGTGCTTGGTCAAGTGGAGGGACAGCAAGGAAGAAGTATCTCTCAAGGAGATGGACAGACATGTGGCTGCCACAAGGAATTCAAGCCTTGGAACAACTGTGAGGATGGCCCAGGGCCAGGCAGGGTTTCGCTCTGTTGCAAATCAGGCTGCTATGGGTCGGGACGAATCAGGCTGCTATGAGTCGGGACGAATCAGGCTGCTATGGGTCGGGACCTACTCTATGGCCTTCTGAGAAGGAAAATCTCCTGCAGGGGTCACTCATGGTGGGTACCAAGCAGTTGGTCCCAACACATGTCAACTCTACAGGATGGAGAAGAAGAGCCCCTGTGGGTTTCCAAAGTTGTCCATCCCTACAGAGACAACTACCTCATCTTCCTCCCATGGAGCAGCTGAAGGATTTGAACCACTGACCTTGCACTGAACAGCCCAGCACCTGGCCCACAGTATCACTAACATCAGTTCATCCCCAGCTCTAGGTTTGATACGCATGAGTGGCCACTCATGCCTTCTGAGGTCACCAGGAGATAAACGGTGGACACCCCTTGCTGCTATTCTCAGTGATCATGCCCAAGAGACCGGACCCAACCTATTCCAACCTCGTGCGCAAGGGCGCTGGGATGCGCATCCTCGGCCCAGCCACTCCACCACCCCTCCAGCTTGGCCAGTGCTCTGTGTGCTTTCCTCTGAATCCACTCATCTCTAGGAACATCTCCTTCTACCCCTGCATCAGGCCGGGTTGTCTGGAGAAGCAAATCCAGTGAAACGCATCCATAGAAAGAGCTGTGTATACAGAAGTAAGTATATCTTAACAAGGCATCCCAGCCCAGTGCAACTCAAGTCTGTAAGTCTGATGCTCATCCATAAGTCCCTCTTCAGACTCACACGTCTGCACACCAGTGAAGCAGAGTGATGGACCCAGGCAGCAGGGAGATCACAGGTTGGTGTGGGCAGAGCCCCGTGAATGCAAAGTCAGTGGAAACATGGATGGTCCTGACAGCTCTCGGGGCTTATCAGCCCACTGGGGACCAGGCAGAGCTCGCACAAGCAGGAAGGCAGGGGGGCAGAGACAAAGAGGCAGTTTCCAGCGTCCCTCACTCTCATACAAAAAGCCACACCCCCAAGGAGGTGTCATCAAGCCACCACTTGATTGGCAGATTTTACTCCACCTCTAGCCGGAGTGTCTCATTGACATAAAATCATCCCACCACCACGGCCACCCGTCCTCATTTCACGGGTGATATTTCCAGCGTGTGAAACTTTCGATTTTTTTTCATGTCAGACGGGTAATGTGCCCGCGTCGTAACAAGGATTATGGGAGGCACATATCACACAAAAGCGTGAAGACCCAATCACATGCTTATGAACTAGAAAAGGATCCAAAACTTTTGATTTTGTAGCTGGTGAATTAACCATCCATTTGCGGTGCCAAGCCTGCATTTTCTCACCTGCTCAGGAAGTCCCACCCACCTCAAGCAAATGTGGACCGTTGATACCGGTGAGACCCACGGCAGCCACCCAGGAGACACGCCGGGCTGTGTTCTCTTGCACGTTTTAGATACAAACCAAATGGGTAGAGAGTGGCAACAGGAGAATTCCATCTGCATGCGAATCACAGCCACTGCTCGAAGAGACTCACTGTACACAGGCACCACCACTCCCCCCCCCCCCCCCCACACACAGAGTGTCATCAAGTTGATTTCAACTCAAAGTAACCAAGAGACGCCCACAGGGTCTCTCGGCTGCCATCATTACAAGAGACAAGGACCAGGTTTTTCCACTCGTGGAGCAACTGGTGGGTTTGAACCACTGACTTTCCAGTGAGCCGTCAAGCATGCACTTTGCCTTTGTGCTTATCAAGGCTCTTTCGTTTCATAGTAAGTCTTTGTCAACCTAGAAATGTATAGTTTAAACTATGGTGGCCCCCTCTGCCAAAGGGTAGAATTCACGTCGCTCGTATCTCCTTATTCCTGTCTTCCTAGTGTTCTCTGCTTGAGTACGGAGTGCTCCACCATGGAGGCAAGATGGCTGCAAATCCCAGGCCCGCTTCTCTTCTCACTAGAACAAGGGCCAACTTCAAGCCGCTATGGGTCTTCCCTGGGTCTGTACCTCTTCCAGGATTGATAGGCTCCCGCAGCATTGAAACTCATGAATCTAGGGCTTCTAGTTGTACCCATGTGTCCCTTCCCAGTCTTCAGCCTGCAAACTTTAGTCAAGCACCTTGCTGTTTTACGTATTTGCAGAAGACGTCGTGATTGCATCTGTTTCCAAAGCCTTTCAAGGCACAGAGTTGGTTTTCCAGCACCTTCCCGATGTCTGATGTGTCAAACTGACAGCCCTAGTGTTCATTCTTCCATCCCCTTCCCTTGCTGTGGGAGTCAAAGGGCCACCTTCTCCTGCTTCCTCCACATTTCAAAGCCATCACCTGCCTCTAGACACAACGCTTCTCTAATTTTTTTTAGAAGCTCAGTGTGTCTCTGGCTTTGAAAGTAAATGAGAAATATGATTAAAATAGAGACGATGAAATTCTGACACCTCGAGGGAATAACTGTGACTTCTCACTTGGCAGGAACATCACATCTCAAAAAGAAAAAAAAAAGATGAATGAGAATACCTCATGTAACCTCCTTTTCTTGTATCAGAAACACAGTGTTCGCCTTCCCCAAACAAGAATTAAAAACACACGCACGTACTAACGCATGACGATCAGTAAGAAATTATTGCTACCACCCCACCCCCAAATCATCTAAAGATTTATGAAAGCAGAATTCTACCTTACAAATCCGGTTGGGCTAGAGGGTGTACACTGATACAGATAGGACCTGGAAACATAGGGAACCCAGGACAGATGATCCCTTTGGGACCAGTGGGGAGAGTCACGGGAGGGTGGAGCAGAAATGGGAAACTGAGTAGAAAGATCTATGAACAGCCTCCTCCCTGGGGTACAGACTACGGGGAACTGGGTGAAAGGACACATCGGACAGCATGTGACAAGACAAAATTACAATAGTTTATAAATGATCAAGGGTTCATGAGGGAGGTTGTTAACAGGAAGGTCAGTGGTTCACAGGTACCAGCCCCTGCAAGAGCGAATGCTGAGAAACTCTGCTGCTATAAAGATGTGTTGGTGGGGGTGGTTTTGCTGTTGTTGGGAGCCAATGAGTCAGCTCCAAACTCACAGCAACTCTCACAAAACGGAAGGCAGCACTGGTCGGAGGCCACTCTCACAACGACTGCAGTTTTTGACTGGTCAATCCATTTGTACTGTGTCAATCCATTTCATTGAGGGTCTTCCTTCTTTCCTCTGATTCTCTACTTTACCGACCTTGATCTTATTTTCCAGGACTGGTCTCTCCTACAAATGTCCAAAGCACATGAAAGGAAGATCCACTCTTCTTCCTTCTCAGGAGCATTTTGGCTGTTCTTCCTCTAAGAAGGAAGTGTTCGCGATGGCAGTGGCTGGTGCCTTTGAACCACCGACCATTTGTTTGATCGTCTGGTAGCCCATGGTCCTTGCAATAATCTCCGCTAACAAACACCATAATCCCAATGCATAAATTCTTCTCCTTGTCTTTCTCCTTCACTATCCAGCCTTCATCTGGGTATGAGAACGTTGAAGATGGGACTTTCTACTCTTGTAAAGAGATATCGTTTGGGGCACTCACAGGGACAGTTCGACCCTGTTCTGTAGGCTCACTATGCACTGCTCAATAGCAGTGAGTTTTTAAGTTTGGATCAGGTGCACCTTCATCCTCAAAGCGCCTTCTTGGCTCTTTAAGATTTTAAACAGATGTTGTGCAGAAGATTTGCCCGGTGCCATCTGTCCTTGGTTTCTTGACATCTGTGTCCATGAGCACTGATTGTTGAATCTAAAATAAAACCCTTGACAGCTTTCATCATTTTCCCCCTTGATCGTGGTATTGTCTATTGATCCAGTTGTAAGGATTTTTGTCTTCTTTTTCTTTTTTTTTTGGGGGGGGGGGGCATCACTGCTCTCCAGCGGTGGGAGTAGGAGGCCCAGCCCCACCGCTGGAATTGAACCTCCGTCCCAGTGGGCCGCAGTCCCGCGCACTACCACTACGCCACCGGGGCTCAGCCCCGATTTTTGTCTTCTTTATGTTGCGTTCTGATCCACAGTGAAAGCTGCAGTGTTTTATCTTCAAGTCTTCTTGGTATTCAGCGAGTTTGGGAGGCTAGACATTCATATCCGGGGTGGGCAGGACTATGCTGGGTCAGGTCTAGAGGGAGACTCTTCCTGGACTCGCTCCACTTCTGGTGTCCCTGGGCATTTCTTGGCACCCCTTGGCTTGTAGAGGAGCACTCACTGCCGACCTCAACCTGTGATAATTCCCTGTCTTCAGTATCTCTTTTTCCGTTTTTAGACAACAGCATTCAGAAGGGGTTAGGACCAGGGTCTATCCAACTTTGAATTGATTATATCTTCACAAAAGAGCATATTTCCTCTAAATGACTACATTTATAGTTCCAGGTGTTAGGGCATCAACCTGTTTTTGGAGGGGACCCAATTCAATTGGTAACACTAAGCAATCAACTGCTCTCCACTGGACAAATATAATACTCCTGTTTTGGCTGGGACCCAACCCCCCTCTCCACACTGTGGTTCAGAAACCTTATTTAAACTGCTCAGTTTATCACATTGATGTTTGCTTATACCCTGCAACGCTTTCCTCCTTGCTCACAAAGCACCTCCCATTTAGATGAGCAAACACAGCAGGATTTTGCTGGAGCTCCAAGAAGGCCTGATGCATTTCAATCGCGGTCTTGGTGAAGATGCAAAGAATCATGGACTGCGGAGAGAAAAAAAAAATCTGTGTTGGGAGAAGTAGGCCCAGAATGCTCCTTAGAGGTGAGAATAGTGAGACTTCATCTCGTGGACTTTGGACATGTTGTCAGGAGAGACCAGTCCCTGGAGAAGGAGGACGTCATCCTTGGTGATGTTGGAGGGGCAGTGAAAAAAAAGAAGGACCCTCAACAAAATGGACTGACAGGATGGCTGCGCTAATGGGCTCACGCAAGACAATTGTGAGGGTGGGTCAGGACCTGGCGGTGTTCCATTCTGCGGTACGTCAGCTCTCTTGTGTGTTGGAACCAGGAAAACCACCTGGCCCTACACCACCGTGTCCCTCTGGCTCGAGTTTGCAAAGTAAAGTTAGAGTTTCTAGAATCGACTTGTTTTCTGCGTGTGGCAGAGACAGAGAGAGGCACTCCCAGATCTTTGTTCTCAGCAACAGAACTACAGAAACGGCAAACCGGGGCTGCCTGCTGCAATAGCCTCTAGCTCCTTCAAGATAGGGGTGTAGTTGAGCCAGAAAAAAAAATTCAATATATGTTGGCATGCAAGAGTCAGTGGGAAATGTGTATTCGCCAAACGCTGCCTTCGCAAAGGGTAGTGGAAGGGGATTTTCCGAGATGAGAAGGAGCAGTGTTCTGGGACGAGGAGATGGGGTTGGCTTCAGAGATGTTAATGGTTCGCGCTAAAGAGTCTCTTACTTCCGGCCACCGTCCTTTCATCGATTGCTTTGGACACTGGGCTTTGTAACACAGACACTGTCTTGCTTCCCTGACAGTTGGCTTGTGATGACGGAGGCTGTTACTCACTTCCAAGGAGCCCTGGTGGGCTGCTCTCCACAAGGTCTGCAGTTTGAAACCACCAGGTGCCTCACAGGAGACAGACGGGCCTTTCTATTCCTGCCAAGAGTTCCACACTCAGGCATCCACACGGGGCAGTTCCAGCCTCTCGTGTTGCCGTCAGTGCAGATGGACTCAATGGGAGTGAATGAGAGCTTATTGTACTGATGCTGCCTCACAGAGACCGTCTAGGATAGGGTTGAACAGTCCCCTGTGAACTTCCAAGACGGTAGCTCTCTACAGGAGTAGAAAGTCCTATCTTTCTCTCACAGAGGGGCTGGGGAGATCAATCACTGATCTTGAGGATTGGCACTGAAAGCATAACCCCTATACCACCAGGGATCCTTACAGAGGATTTACTGGTTTCATGATCATGCAAATATTATGGAAGGCATATAGCCGTCTCTCTCTAGGTTATCAACAGCCTTTGAGGGTGGAATTAGCTGCAAACTACTCCTACCCCTATACTACCAGGGATCCTTACAGAGGATTTACTGGTTTCATGATCATGCAAATATTATGGAAGGCATATAGCCATCTCTCTCTAGGTTATCAACAGCCTTTGAGGGTGGAATTAGCTGCAAACTACTCCAGAGGAGAGAGCGGGTGGCGTCTCAAGTGACATAGGACTGTTTCGCATTAATTCAGCAACAGTCTTTAAAGGTCGGAGCTAGCACTATGACCAAACAGAATCGTCCCACCTTCTTACCACCTCATCATAGCCGCACAGAACTCCAGAGCCTGTTCACAGTGCTGTGGGTGACTCAGGGAGTAGGAGGCTAAGCATAAGGTCAGGATTAACCTGGACATGACAGGAACAACTTGGGGTCAGGCTCGGGAAGTTCATAGAAAATTCTGAAAGACTTCAATATGGTGAGCACAACCTGGCCTCCTTGAGAGCAAGACAGACTTCCCACCAGGATGGCCACTCTCTCAGCCTCTCTCCCCTGTTGGGTCTCTGTTTCCCAGGGCAGGACACCTTCCAGCTGAGACTCTTCCTTTCAACTGCTCTCTTCCACTGAACCTGGCTCCTGACAGTTTCTCTGTCAAAGGCTTTCCACCGTTAACTGGCCCAGCTCATCGCCACAGTGGCAGCTCATTTCAGGGTCCCTTTGCCAGGCTCTCTGCCACAAGTCCTGTTGACCATCAGGCTTAGATCTGCCATTGACTCTCTGTCCTTAGCCTCTCCACTGCTAACTGGCCCCGCTTTCAGCCAAAGCTGCAGGTTCAAGATGACTCGGCTTCTACATGGCTCCACTGCTCTTCCATCCCAGAGCTTGCTTTACCAACATCTCTTTCAACCGGAAGTCTGAGAAAACCTCTGCATTTCAGCCCTGCATGCATCCTGCTCCTCACCAGTTACTAGGCAGTGCTTTCCGTCCCCAGACCTGCATCTACCCAGTCCTCAGTGACCTGTGAATCACCAACCAATGCAGGCCTTGGCCTGAGCAGACCAAAACATCAAGACACCGAGTGGTTGATAGTTCACGCAGGAAATGTTGACCAATCCAGGAAATGTCTGTCAAACTCTCCAGTGTAGGAAACCATTCGGGAGCCACCCTGTGGCAGTTGTGTGCTTATGTTAATTTTATGATTGTAGTGTAGGGGTGGAGTCTAGCCTGTTCATCTGGAGATAACCATTGAATAGCCAATGAGGCCTCTATGTGGGCATGGCTTTCTCCTGAGACTTCTGGGAAATCTCGCGATATTTCCCTCATGAAGATGAGAAGCTATCTTTCCCCAGTTGTTGGGAGTTAGTCTCAGAGATGATGAATCACAGACAAGACAAGATGGCAGGGTCTGAGAAGCTGGAGAAGCCGGCGGAGAGATCACACGGAGACCACACGGCTTTGCCCTGATGGAGCCAGACCTCTGAAGCTGGGGTGGACACTTGGAGACCTCTGCCAGTGATGAGTTGCTTCTGCTGTTGATGGACCCTGAGCCCTGGAAGCGAGGAGCCATGTGGAGACCCCTGCCAGCGCCAGGATTCTGCACCCACTCACCTGTGACTTCGTGAGTCGGAAGAAGACTTTATAAATTGATTTCAGGCATATGGGTTAATATTGGACTTATGACTTTGAACTGGACTGGGCTCGATGTCCTGTTCCTCTTGTTTATAAACCTTTTCTTTTTATCTATATGCATGTCTATGAAATTTGTTCCTCTAGTCTACCTGGACTAACACACGCACCCTTCTTCCAAGGTGCTTATCCAATCAACTAGGACAAAGATAACTCTTTGGGGATGAAGGGAAAAAAGATCTCCCAACCGGCTCTTTCAAAGAACAAAGGCCCCATGCCGGAACTCAGTGTAGCAGAGTGTGGTAGCTATTCAATGTCAACTTGATAAAAGAATGAAGGGGTGGAGTGTAGCCTGTCTGTCAGGTCACATTGTGACCTTCTAGCCTGAAGATGTCTCATTGTGGACATGGCCTCATCATGAGGATTCTGGGAACTCCTTTTCTTCCTCCCTCTCTCTCTCTTTGCTTAATATTTTTGTTGACAAGCTACATGGAGCAGATGGATCCACTGCCATTGAATTCACAGGACTTTCCACGCAACAGCCTGTCATCTTCCTGCATTCAGCATCATTGCATGCACTGCATGAGTCTGAAGAGAAATTCATGAGCTAATGTCAGACTTATGGCCAATATTGAACTTATGGACTCGATCTTGACTGGACTGGTGTGTTTTATTAATTCATAATTACCTCTTGATATAAAATTATTTCTTGCACATATGTAAGTGTCAAGTGTTTTTGTTTCTTGTCAACCCAGACTAACACAGAGAGCTCATAAATGTTTGAACTGCTTTCAAAACAGGAAACCCAAAGCCAAAGGCAGTACAGAATCACACCAAAAAGGATCACTACAACAACTTTTCCCCAACAATAAGTCAAAAGCTTGAATGTTCAAAAATGGGACCCAGACAGAGGACAGTCTTGGAAGAAGGCTCATATCTCTTAGAGAATATGGTTGGGCCAGAAGTAGTCAGACTTACCTTTCCCAGAAGCTCAGGTAAACCCAACAGCTGCCCAGTGAACACACCAATGCAGATGAAGATGGCAGTCACCTGTCCCAGAGAGCCACGAATCTCCTTGGGTGAGATCTCGCTCAGATACATGGGGAGTGCACTGAGGGCGATACCTGTGGACCAAGCAAGGCAATATTGAGAAAGGTGTCTCCCTCAAGGGGTGCCCTGGGCAGTGTAAGATCTGACTTCTTTAAGGTCCTTGCTTTGTCTGTGACAATAACTTTCACCTGTAGTCACAGGACCATTCCCAACACCCGGAACAAATTACCAGCATATTAGCAAGCTATCGTTTAATCCATAAAGTGTGGTTGAGGAGTGGAATGCTTTGGAAATGATATACCTAATGGTGGTGGTAGTGATGGTGGTGGTGGTGGTATTGGGTGGTAGTGTCACTGTTGATGTTAATGAAGGTATTGGTATTGGGTGGTGGTGGTGATGCTGATATGGTAATGGTGATGGTGGTGGCGGCTTTTGGTGGTAGGGATGCTGCTGATGGTGCTGGGATGGTATTGATGTTGGGGTGGTGGTGGTAGTGGTGGCAGTGATAGTAGTGGTAATATTGGTAGTGGGTAAAGTGATGGTGACTTCACTAATGGTGACTGTGGTGTTTGTGTTGGTGTTACTGATAGTGGTGACAGTAGGGATGATGATAATGGTGACAATAATAGCCAACACATAGTGCTTACCGAGCACTAACAATCTTTCTCATCATTTAACGGATTTCTTTTCACCATAACGCTCTCAAGTAAATATTCTACCATGATGTCCTTTATAAATGTGAGGACACTGAAGCTCGGAGAAAAGGATTGAGTCCCCAAATCACCAACTGACACCTGGAGATAACAAATCGGTTATTTGTCAAAAGAGCCCCATGAGGTCTTCTCATGCTAGATCTTGAGTCTTTCCCATCAGCAAATGTTTTCCCATTTTACTAGACCAAGGGCTCAGCTATGACTGAGACTGTTATGCACCTTTAACTGATGGTATCATCCACAGATGGCCTCACGACCCTTACATCTTCAGATGTAAGTTGGTTCAGACCCAACTTTTAGGATTAGTAATAGTTCTAACTGTATGTCATGATAGTTTTACATAACTATTACTGTATTAAGTTATTAGGATGTCTTGCAAAGCACAACACACTGCACTCTCAGACGGTCTTAAGAGCAAAAATGATTTGGTGCCTTGTCTATTTCTTTTCACCTCTACCTGTTAGGGTCGTGGCTGAGGCCTTTGGTAGATCTTCAAAGGTTAAGTCAATGCACTTATCCCAGGTAGACTCTTCCTTCTGTCAGAGCACAGCTGACATGCCCTGGGCCACACGGTCCCTGAGGTTGAAACCCTGCAGTTTACAAGCTGTGAGGCAGTGGGTTTCTGGTTGTCTCAGTTTCCCCATGCACAAGATGGGAACAAGCCTGGAGTCTAGCTTTATGAGATTGTTTTGAGAGTGAAATAGCATGTGCTTGACGTCTCGCAGATGGTAAAAATCGAACCCATCACCGTTATGAGTCATTACATACTCTCCTTGTCTAATTTTCCATCAGACTGTGAAGGCATAAAGTGCCTTTGTTGCATAAAGAAAACAAACAAAAGGATCAGCCAAAAAAGAAAAAAAAACAAACAAAGATACTATCTCTCGCTTCATTTTCCCCAGGATCTCTGGCAGATGTACTGCCACACAAAGCACACTGCTGCTGTCAGGGGCCACTCACTCATTCGCTGCCCTTGAGTTGGCATTGACTCAAAGTGAGCCTAGAGGACGGGGCAGAGCAGCCCTGGTGAGTTTGCAAGAGCATAACCCTTTACAGGAGTAGAAAACCTAGTCCTTCTCCTGGATTCAGGGATATTCTCCCCTAAAGACATCAGTGAAGGGAAGATGTTGCCCAATTTAAATCCTAAGGATCACATTCACTACCTGTCAGCCCAGAGTCATTATTTTCTGGTTCACCGCTCAAGACAACCGTACTTGAGAAGCAAAGAGAGGGAAATTACCCGGATGTCACAACACAAGCCGGATGATATTTAAATTTTGAACCAAAACACATATTTGGGAGCATCTGTCTTCAAGGAAAAGTGGGCCGGCTCCTCATAATTTAGCACATTGTTGCTTCCAAGGCATAACAATTGAGAGAAACTTGAACTGCGGTGGAATTTTAAGTTATATCTGCCCTTGCCTCATGAGGTGACCTTGATCAAGTGACTCATCTCTCAGCCTCTGTCCACCCCTCTGCAATCTGGGGGTAACAATTACTACCTGTTTGTGTCACTTTGAGGACTAAGGGGTGTGTGATCCTCCCGTGATATTTCCCACCTTCCCACGTGCATATAAATGCTGGGCAATGGGAAAGGAAGACAAAAGAAGTGGTGCACGTCCATTAAGGTGCCTGGTGAAGAATATTGACAAGTGCATGGACCGCCAGGAAAACGCACACACCTGTCTTGGAAGAAGTCAAAGACGGCGACAGGTGCACCTTGTGCGATTCGGACAGATCATCAGGAAAGAGTGATGACTGTAAAGGGACTTTCAAGCTTGGTCAAGTCGCGGATCGGTGAAAACGAGAGAGGCCCTCGATGAGATGCACTGAGTTGACACAATATGCACAATAGTGGATGCAGATGCACAAGTTATGGAGTTGGCATGGGGCCAGATAATCTGGCCTTCCATCAGACAGCAATTAATCCACAGGGAGAATCCAACTCAACAATCACAACATTCCACGTTCATCAATAGTCCACAGCAAGTCTCGACCGTATTCATGGTGTGGTGGGGATTCAATCCCTAAGGGTCGGACTCCTGCCTCTTGGGTGGTCCGAGTTAGTGTTTTTATTTTCTTCCCCTGTGGTAGCTTCGATCACCAATTCACAGGAAGTTAATAAGAATTAAAGGGTAGGGGCTGAGCCCCGGTGGCGTAGTGGTTGTGCGCAGGACTGCGGCCCACTGGGATGGAGGTTCAATTCCAGCAGTGGGCCTGGGCCTCCTACTCTCACCACCGGAGAGCAGTGATGCCCCCCCCCAAAAAAAAAGAATTAAAGGGTAAAACTGGAAGGCGAGAGGCAGCAGATGCAGTGCCAAAGAGAACACAACTAACGACCCTAGCCTGTAATAGGTAGTATTTGGAATGGTACCAAGACTCCCCTCATATGACTGCTCTGCACATGTTACATACACGTCAGATGTTTAGCCAGTTGCTCTCACTCACTGGTGGCTGTTTGTTCCAGTTGTGAAATTCCATGGAAAAGCCAGATGTTAATTACTAATCTATAAATAAATCAGGAGGAACTTGGTATGAAAGATCAACTGTAGACTGACCAACCCATCCAGGTGTGCCTGGGGCTGTCCTGGTTTGAGCACTAAAGATCTTGGAACTAAGGAAACCCCCTGCATCCAGTGATAACCAAGAGAGGGTCATCTCAGATCATAGAACTGTACATCAGAGAAACTTCTTCCATCCACTGACCTATCTTCCTCTACATCCTTCCCCCTACACACACACACACACACACACACACACACACACATATCTAGGTGCTGAACAGAAAATGTCAAAGGGCAGCTCCAGTAAACAAAGCGAAATATTATAATGAGATATACAAGGAGTTAAAGTTAGGGGGGGAAAAACAGTGTATCGTAAACTGAAAGGACTCAAGAAAAAGTTCAAGCCTCCAGTAGCAAGATTGAAAGATTCTCTGGGCAAAATACCGAATGATTCAGAAATCCTTGAAAGAAAGGGGGGAAATGCAGAGTCATGTTATCAAAAAAAATGTGTTGATATTCTGTCATGTCAAGAGATAGCATACAAGCATCTCATATGTTTAAGAAGCAGTGATGCTGAAGGAAGAAGTTCAAGCTGCACTGAAAATCTTAGCCAGAGCAAGTCTCTGGGGACTGATGGAATACCAATTGAAATACTGACGCACTCACACATCTACAGCAAGAAATTTGACATGCAGCTACTTGGCCCAAAGAGATCCATATTTGCACCGATTCTAAAGAAAGGGGCCAAAAGAATGTGCACATTAGAGAACAAATCATTGATAACACATGCAAGTAACATTTTGCTGAAATCCCCCAATGTACTATTGCAGCAGTGCTTTGAGGGTTCAGACCAGACTCAGCGAAGAATGTAACACCAGGGACATCATCATGGATGCCCTGGATCTTGGCTGAAAGCAGAGCATGCCAGAAAGAGAGTTACTTGTGTTTCATACGTGTTCTACTCTCCGTGGAGCTGTTACCACATTTGTCTAAGGTCACCCGTGGCAGGCGTGAGATTAGAATCCACTTCTGAACACCTGGTTCTTCCTGCCCCGTCTGTCACCCTCCAGACCATGAGAACACAACTTGCACAGCAAGAGCGTTCTACCATCTGAAACACCGCACTCCTCAGGCTTATCTTTTGAGTTTATATTATTTATGACAAACCGGTCAGGCTATTTCGCTCTGACCGGTGATTGTCCCTTGTGTTTGACCTGCAGTGCACCCACCCACTCTGCTTCGAGAGGGCTCTGGGCAGGCAAATGGCATACACTCTCTGGGTCTTGGAGCTGTTCTAGGAGGCCATGCTCCAGGAATCAGAAGAAGCCCACTCCCTCCTCCCTTGTTCTTTCTTTCTTTTCATTTCCCTCTGCTCCATTGTGCAGCACTGTAGGACAAAGAGTCTGAGGCATTTATTCTGAATACATGGCTTGGCAGAATTGGCACCTGCCTTTGAATGCAGTGTCTTTGTAAGTAAGTAAATTCAGATAAAACATTAGTGGTGTGCAAAAAGTGCCGTCTCTACTGGAAGAGCCAGGCAGGCCAAGTGAAGGGAAAGAGGCCCTGGAGACAAAATATAATACCCTCAGAAAGACAGAATCCCAGTGACTTCCACAAGGAAAGGACTTTCAAGGTCCTAGGGGAGAACTGCGTGCACCCTTGAACTGAAGTAGGAAGGGCCTTTGAAATCAGACTGGAAAACATCAATAACAACAACCACAAACACAACCGAACCCAGTGCTCCTGGGCCCATAGAACTCACAGTGACGCTACAGCCCAGAGCAGACCTGCCCCACAGACTTGTCGGCCGACCGGTCATGCACTAAGCGCTTACCTCACGGTCTGCAGACCAACCCACCAGCCTCTCTGGGAGAGAAAGATGGGGTTTTCTGCTCCTGTAAAGAGATGCAGCCTGGGAAACTGTAGGGCAGTTCGACCCTGTCCCTGAAGGTCACTGGCAGCCGGAATGGACTAGCTGGCAGTGAGCTTGGGTTTGGAATCATTAGGGACGTTCAATCAGAGCACAGCTGAGAAGGGCGGATGCTTAGACTCCGTCTCACCAAACTTTGGATATCTTAGCAGGAGGGATGAGTTCCTGGAAAAGGACATCATCAGTTCCTTGGTCAAGTAGAAGGGAAGCAAAAAAAAAAAAAAACCCCAAAACAAAAACACAGGAAGATCCTCAACAAGATGGATGGACACAGTGCTGTCACAAAGGTCAAACAACAGCAGGGAGGATGGCACAGGACCGGGCACCTTGTGGCTCGTGGGGTCACTCTGAGTTGAAACCAACTCAGTGGCTCTGAACAACGATAACAACCACATCGTGCTTGGTTTTATTCTTGGGATTTACCACAAAGACTTGGGTGCCTGGCTAACTACTACATCCCAGTATGTACAAGGGTCTAGGATCCCTGGTGACATCGTGGGTAAGCAGTGGACGGCTGCCCTCGAGGCCAGCAGGTTGAAACCATCCATCGCTCCACGGGAGAGAGACAAGGATTTCTACGTCTGTGAAGAGTGGCAGCCTCAGCGATCCACAACGGGAGCTCTCCCCTGTCCATTGGGGTCTTTCTATGTTGGAATAGATTCATCGGCAGGGAGCGTTTCTGTACAGGGATCCCCGGTGGCACACGGGGTGAGGTGTCGAACGGCTGACGGAAAGGTTTGACTCCATCACCTGCTCCATGCATGAAAGATGAGGCAGTCTGCTTCCACAAGGATTTCTGGCCTCGGGTACCACAAGGAACGGAATCAATCTGTCTTACAGGGATGCCATGAGTCAGAATTGACGCGGGAACTATCGATTTGTTTGGAGTGACTTTATGTGGAAAATGCCAGGCAGAGCAGAGTGCTTGCAAATGCCTGATTAGGAAATAGAAGAATGAATGATTCAGAGGCCCAGACAGACAATCCAACTCTGGCAAAAGCTCCCTGTTTACTAAGATAACTTTGAAAGAAGAATTTAGTGGTGCAGGTGACGAAATCAATGGAGTTTAATAGCTGCAAGTCAACCTGGCCTCTGGGATGGACTTTGGATTTCTCCATCAGGGTGCTAGAACACTGTGATTGGAGTATTCATCCAGCAACTTTGTCCCCTCCCCACCCCCATCATTTGCCAGCAGGGATGATTTTGACAGCCCCGTGCCCTTCAGATGACCCTCCTCTCCCAGGGAAGTCTCACCTCCATCCACGCCCATGATGAAGCGACCCACGATGAGCAGTTCAAGGGCTCCTGCCCGAGAGGAACAGGCCATCAGTAAGGCGGCGGCAATTGCAAACCCATTGTTGACCAGCAGTGTGTACTTCCTGGGAAACAAGAAGGGGGGTGATGAGGAGACCCCACATAAGACAGGTCACTGGCCTGTCCATCCCAGGAGCAGGGAGCCTGGCACTTCAGGAGGGTCAGCGGTGTCAGACACAGACCCAAGTGGAAAAAATCTCTGACGAGGGGTCAGGTGTGAGTTCCAGCCCTTGCTGCCTGCCACCTTCTGGTCATGTGACCTTGACCATGGTAAGATCAGTCCTCCCTCTAAGCTCCCAGTGTTGTTGACTAGGCCATCTGCATCTGTCCTTGGATGGATTCCTGCGACTTCCTTCTGCTGTATTTAGTTCACCCCCTCTCAGATCACACAACATTTCCAAGACCAATGTCCATCCTATGAATTCATGAGTCTGAGTCAAGAAAACTTAATGTGGTGGTTTTTATGGAAATTGTCTCATATAAGGAATTGGTTAAATAGTTGTGGGAGGATTTCTGGAGTCTTCTGAGGAGACATGCTGCCCCAAATGTGCTAATACCTCGGGGGTTGGGGTCGGAGGCCTTGAAGAGTTGCTTTAGGTATGCGAGGGCAGGACCTTGCTACCTGG